>VURO01035519.1:14583-29140 GCA_015108175.1 Pelvicachromis taeniatus | reverse complement strand
AGATTTTAAAAAACCTTTGCTTTGCTGATTTTTTTTTTTTTTTTTTTAGGCCTCCCTTGTCAGTCAAACCACTTCCTCTTGTGCACTTTTCTCTCCGCTCGACCGGGTTAAGCTCTGCGCTGCATGTCTTTAGTTAGAGTTGCTTTATAGTATTGCTTTCAGTTCTCTGACAGGTGAAAGATGAAAGGTGAAAAAAAAACCCTCAACAAAAACAAGGTCTTGTCTTCATGAGCTTTATAATTGGGTGCGTTCGCTCACTGCTATCGGCTGTGTTTACGAGCTGCTCGTGATAAGGAGCCAGCCTGAGTTTTGACTGGAGGCCTGAGATCATTATCCCTCAGTGTGCTGCTCTGCTTCTCCTGCTTTGGTACTCCCCTCGTGATGAAATTATTAAAATAAATGGAAAAAATCATGAGCGCTCACGCGGGCCAGAATTTTGGAAATGATCTGTGCGATCGTTGCTTATTTTCAGGGCATTTCAGGTGTGGTGACGTGTATTTCCCACCCACACTGTAGTGGGGCAAACCTCTCTCTCCTGCGATTCACATCAATATGCAATTAAGCACTCGTGGAGTTCTCGCCATTCGACTGTGTCTTTATAGCGCATAATAAACAGATGAGGAGATATTAGTCCTCCGTCAGCACTTCCTCAGCGAGGCTTAATGTGGTCTCTTTATTTTGGGAATCACATCTGATTAAGTCCTCAAGGCAGCTGGGAGATTCCCTCCAGAGGAGAAGTATTACTCTGAGCAGGAGATAGAGGAGGAACAGTGACCCTCATGCCCATGATCTACAAGGGGCCTTTATTACTGTGGTGTTGATGGATGAGCTTGTGGGAGGTGGATTTATTGCTAAATTACATTGGTTTTGGGTTAGAAATTACAGCTTTAGTTATAAGAAATGCCACACTGGGTGTAGCCAGGATCACTTCATGGTGAGAAGAGAGCAAAGAAGTGAACACAAGTCAGGAGGATGAAAAGAGTTGGAGTTGTCAGCGTAAAAGCAATGTAGAGGTGACAAGGTTCAGTGTAGTTTGCTGAATGTGGAAAAGGTCTGCGCTTGTTTACGCTGACAATGAGTTATAATTGCTCTCAAGGTCTGAGAACAAGCCAACAGAGCCCATTGTTGAGGATCATTGATTGTTTTAACCCTAACGTGGCTGTTTTGGTGAGGACAGCACTGTATACGCATGGGGTTTTTAACACGAACGATGGCGTTTCCTTATGAAAAGATCAACTGGTAAGTTGTTTTAGCGCAGTGGCGGCATGTAGGCGCGATTCAGAGGCACAGGGTTACTGATTTCAGGTCCTAAATGAAAAACAAAAGGCAAAGAGATTTGTGTACAGAAGGAGGCAGATGGCCACAGCTGTACACTGGCAACAGGTCGTCTGGCTGCCAGTTTAATGTGTAATCACAGATTTGAAAGAAAGAAGATGTGCGTCTGTGTGTAGGAGCGTATATCTTTCTGGTTAGGTGATAAGAATGATCAATATCATCTAATGTTTGTGTGTTTTGTGTTTCGGCTGTTTTATCAACATATTTATCGTACCATGGAGTCTCCATCTTCTCTACAATCGATCTATATTCAGTACAGATGAAATGCATTTCTAACTACTGTCTTGCTCCAGTGCAGATCCACTGCGGTGTGTGCTTTTAGTTTGGCCATAATGAGATGCCGTTAAAGGATCTCGTGTTGTGTTGTCCCCCTTTCTTCTTCTCATGAAAATTATTTGTTTGATCACAAACACTCTGTGAACTGCTTAAATTAAACATGCGCTCATAAAGGGAGGCATCTTGTCCACACTGAGCTTTGATTTGATCTAGGCCTCTCTGCATGAGCAAATAAAGGATTTTCCCACTGGGCGGCAGTGAATGTATTTATTTTTCTTGTTTGCTGGATCACTTTTTACTTCTGTTCTTCTTTGGTCTTTGTTTTTTTTTAAAAATAAGCTTTTACACTTTCTTGCACATTTTTTTCCCAGACACAGAAAAATAGACTGCCAACCTCTTGACTCAAACTGGTGCTTCCATTGAGTGAAGGGCGGCTGTGTGCTGTGAAGTATTGACTGGTTAGTTTTTGTTACAAGCACAGACTGCAGGAGGTGAGCTCGTCCATTAATTCTTCCTCTGTGGCTGAAGGTGTGAAATCACTCACCGGTGTCTTTTTTTTGGACAAAAATCAAATGTGACATGGTTTCACTCCCCTCTGAATTTGACTTTCTGACATAAGGCATTTATCAGAGTATTTTTTGTTACACTCGAGAACAAAAGCAAGCTGATCCTGGTTTCTGGCCCGCTGGTGTGAGACGCAGCGTATTTGAGTCCTTACCAGAAATGCAGTGGGACACATCGGCTTCAGTCAGACCTCGTGTCCCTTTGTTATTGCACTCAGCTTATTGAACGGCTTCCCCTGGTGTAAGAACCGAGTCCCTCACTAATATCAAAGCGCTGTGTTGATGCGGATTTGTGCAGTGCCTGGAGCTACAGGGTCTGACACCTTCACTCCCTTCATACAAAGAGCAAAGAGACGTGTGCAGCAGTGTGTGTGAATGTGTGTGTATGTGTTTGTAGTCAATAAACTGAGAAATCTACTGAATCAGTAGATTTGTGCTCTCTCAAATCTACTGATTCAGAGAGAGCACAGCATTGAACATCCAGAGATTTTGGCTACTTTTATCTACACGTTATTGGAAACGTGGGTTTTGTTTATAAGTGTAGCATGTTTGCCACAGTAACCACAGGGTTGAAGTTCTTTGCTAATCACAACTGCCCGGCCGTGGAGCGTAATGACTCTGTGCTGCAGTCTGCCCAAACCTACTATGTGGGGGGAGGCCAGGTGTGCCACTCCCTCGCCCGACCTGCCCCACCTCTCCGTCCAACAGCCATCCATTAACTACACCCCACCGCCACAATGAGCTGTATTAAAGGTGTCTAAGATTACCTACTTATAAAAAAAAAAAAGAGACCCCGGCTTTGTTCTAAATATGCAGCGCTTAAGTAATTTATTAGACCAGTGCACAATGTAAGGCTGGTGCCACAGCTGGCATAAGTTAGCAGTAATTACCACAATGTTTCTGTAATGGTTGCCCATCAGTATGCTCAAGCTCTTGTCTAATGCCAAAATGGAATTATTGTTGTTATCCATCTAATATTTTTATTTTTTACACAAAAAAATATTATTTATTGATTAAAATGCCAAATTACAGTTATTGACTTGCATTTCTGAACAGCAAAAAGGTCATTTTAGTGATTAATGACTGATTAATTTCTGACTTCTCAGAAGTTCAGGCTTCTCAGATCTGGGTATAAAAACATGAATTCAGTCATCTTTTGATTTAAAAAGCTTTTTGACAGATTTCTAACTGTTTTCCTGCTTTTATGACAGGTGGTCTAATACATTTATTAGGCACTGTGTTTCTAAATGATTCGTACAACACTAATGTTTGAGCTGCTTTTGTCACAGAAGTTGTTGGTGTCCTCCTCTTTTCATACATACGCTACAGTCCAAAACTGTGCAGAGATTTCACACAAACTAAGTGCCATGCTTGTTTCCTGTTACACTGTTTTTCTACTCTAGATTATTTCTTCTACATAAATACTTTGTCTTTATCTTCACTTGTTGCCAAAGGGCATCGAAGTACAGACCTATATTTTTTTTTTTTACATTTCCTAAGTGGTGAAATACAAGCTTCATTTTATTCCAGAGTCCCATTAATGATTTTAATTTCTCCGGGTCTCAATGGAGACATGATATATGATTTTCCCTTGGAGCCACCATTCTCAAAATATCCTCACATATTGTGACCTAGTCTTCATGGTTTCTTCTTCTAATGTCATTCTTATCATCAATTCTAATAATATTAAAACAGTAACTCTAAAAATGAACAGCGACTTCCTTCTTTGTGAAATAATATGTATGAAGGACTAACCAAGTGTCCTAGTGTAATTTTTGCAATTTAAGAGGAATTTAAATGGTTATAAAGCTGTATTATTAGTTTTTTAGTTCTCTTTTCCACCTGTTTGGAGTCTAAACTCTTAACACGAATAAAAATGTGTGGTTTCGATTATTATTGAGAGTAACTCAGTGTAATCTTGTTGGACAACTATCCATTTCAAAGTGCTTGTTTTTACCACATGGGTTTGTTAGGTTTGTTGTTTTAAAATTGCCTGTTGTCCATTGCTTTCAGATTTACTGAAATTTACAGGCTGCTCCCTTTAGGAGTCGCCATAGTGGATCACCTGCCTCTATTTGATCCCTAGATCCTCTTCTATAACGCACACCCTCTGCATGCCCTCCTTCACTACTTCTATGAACCTCCTCTGAGATGTTCCTCTTTTCCATGTGGAATATGGCAGCTCCGTACATCCTTTGTCCAATATATATAGCATTGCTTGTCTGTACGTGTCCGAACCACCTCGGCCTTGCATCTCTAACTTTATCCGCAAATCATGTACTGACATCTAATCCTGTCCATCCTCGTCACTCCCAATAAAAATCTTTCCATTTACCCGGGCTTTGGACCAGCACTAAGAGTACACTTGAGTACACCAACACATTTGGTGTGATTATTTTTATTAGGTGTTTATTAAGGGGTAGTGCAATCTCTGCTTTAATAACTCGTATTTTGATGGCTTTAGTTAGGTTGTTAAACAGACTCATACTTTTAATGCAGGGAAGGGAAACTCGCTCCTGTGCTCTGCTTCGCTTAGGGAAATAAGAAAATTGTGGCTCATGTTAATGCCCCTGTTTTTGCCCGCTCTGCTTCATAGATCTTGAAGAGTGAGCAAGTCAACTGTCTTTGTCGTCTGTGTTTGTCATGAACCCCAACCTCTCCAAATGTCATCCTGAATCAGACTCTGCAGCAGCGCTTTGCACAAGTCGAGCTGTCTCATCCTACTGCAGTTGTCTCCGTCTTTGTGGTGAAGCACATTTGACATTTTAACTTGAGTGTTTTTCATGCCACACAGAGCAGAACTGTCTGGTGCTTTCAGGTTTTTCAGCTGTGGCATAACAAGCAGTTGTACACAAATGGGACAATTTACTGTCCATTTTAGCAGTCACAGGGTCATTTACAGATTATCAGCTGTGTATTGAAGACTCGCATGGCGACAAGCATCTATCTGTGTGATGTGAGCAATTCTCTTTGTAGAGACCTTTGAGTAAGGGACTATAACAAGACTGTAGTTATAATATTACTCTTTTTATGCCTACTTTGCTTCACTATTCATTTCTTTTCTCTTATAGGGTTCCTGCACTCCCAGTTAAAAACTTGACTGGTTCTGGACCAGTGCACCCAGCCTTAGCAGGTTAGACCAAATCTGCTGTGCAGCATCTGTTTAGCAGTCAGCTGTAAATGATAGTTTTTGCTGAGATGAGTAATATTTGTTTATTTCTCTTTGTGCCCATGTGTGTGTGTGCGTGCTCTACCCATGCATCAGGTATGACAGGTATCCTGATGTGCGCTGCAGGTCTGCCCGTTTGCCTGACTCGAGCGCCAAAACCTATACTGCACCCACCCCCCATCAACAAGAGCGACATGAAACCTGTGCCAGGAATCAACGGCATGCGCCGCAAAACCAAGAAAAAGCACCTAAGAAGAGGTGAGACGGAAATCAGAACAACAGCACTGTAGTTTGTAGTTTTACAATAAGTGAAGAAATGAGAAACGCGCAGAGGAGAGAAATCTACCAACCACAGACAGACCATCTTTGTTCTGCCAAACTTTGCAACATTCAGCCATGTATCAGCCTTCTGAGTGTTGAAACTGCAAACAAAATCACCAAATAAACTGTTGGGGGATCCATAATTTTTCCATATGGTTAGCAGTGCCTCAAATTTCACCCAAGTTTGCTAACAATCAGTTTGAAAAGCATTGCTGTACCTTTCAAAAAGCTCATATACATATACAGTGAAATAACAACTTCAGACAGACACATGAAGTCACAAGGAAACTAATTAATAAGACACCGTTACACTGAGCCGGTACAAAAGGGCGTCTGGTGTATAGTTGGAGAGCTCTGGGCTTGAGTAAGTGCTGGTCGATGCAAGCGGTGGAAACCACAGACCTCCCCGGGGAGTTTTTGTCTCAATTGAACAGTCAGACTGTTGGATTTCTATCCTTGCACTGCACTTGTCCTCTTAGTTAGTCCTTCAAGCATCTCATCACTGTACACAAAGATTTTGTTTAGAGATACACCAATTTGAATTTCCTTCCAATTATCAAGTTTTTTGCGACTGTGACCTGCCGATATCGGTTTTTACTGATAACGATTTTGTTTCTAAGAACAACGTATAGTGTTATTTTCATTATAAAAGAAATGATGAAACTTTACAAAAGCAAGTGCAACAAATATCAGGTAGTCACGTCATCCGCTGTGTTTATAACGTCATTAGATAACGGCCTTTTTTTCTTTCCTACTTCTTTAGCTTTAAACAATTTGCTTTTGTTAGCTTCTTTAAAATCTCCCTGTTCAGCTGAATGATGGTGATTTAAGTGTCCACTTAGGTTTGTTGTTACAACAGTTTTTTCATGGTGGTCCGTAGGTTTACTTTGGCAAACTTTGTGTCTTAGTTCACAACAAAGCTAGCCACCTCTGATAAATTCACCAAAATCAAGCTTATAAAACAAAAAGACCAAGAGTCTATGGTAACAGCTATATGAGACTGCCTTTTAAGTAAGGCCTAGAGCTGAGCTAAATGCTACACAGCTAATATATCAAGATTGGCAATAGCTAACTAGCACTAAATATAGAGCTTATTAGTTTTGCAAGTACACTTGGCCTTAAACTAGAATTTAAAAAACGCTATCCTCTATATGAATGTATTAATTTCAAGCCAAGTTGTGCCAAAACTTAAGCATTAAAAATCGCAAATTCGTGACCATATATTTATTTTAGCCTCAACAAATGCTGCAGACTAACGGAAACACCAAAACGGCCTTTACTAATAAAATAAAATCTTCTGCTGCACTAATTAGAAATTATTTGATCCTTCAAATGTTACTTGAGGCAGCGGACAAATAAGCAACCTATATGTGTGTCTGTAAAAAAGCATGAATACAGACAGACAAGGGGGGGCAGTGAGATTTGATTTCTAATGCTCTGCTTTCTGCACCCAGAATTATCAGAGAAGCTAATGAAGCTGTCAAATAACAACAGAGTAAAATGATTCTTAATTAATTTATAAATTTATTCTGTCTTTTTCTGTTTCCACCTCTCCTTCGGAGACCTTAGGATTTGGGGGGTGACAAAAGCTGTCTCCTTCCCTCACCACTCTCTCTGCCTCTGTTCACTGGCTCTCCCTCAAATGAACAAACAAAAGCTCGGGGGGGAAAAAAGGTTGCCTGTAAGCGTATTAGGGATGTAAGCTGTGGGTGTGCTCTCAGCCATACCAGCCTGGTTGCACACAGGGATTATGAGAGTGTGGGGTTGCCAGTGTTATGTGGCAGCTTCAAGGTGACCTCCTCTTGAACATCACTAACATGTGTACTGTGTACACATGCACACTTTCTTTTATTGGTAAAATAGGAAAGGCACATGGGACAGAGTAGTCTCTGACACTGATTTGATGTTATTCTCTTGTTTTTAAATGGGCAATTTTCTCTATACTCACACTTACCTGTGGCTTGTTCTCATCACTCTTATGACTTATTTTTAAAAGGAAAAAACCCAGAAGACGTGGTGCGAAGATACACTGAGAAGATTAAAGTGGTGCCAGATGAGGTAAGAATAGGACCCACCGGTGCACATATTTGGGATTTAAGTTGCTTCATGAGTACAGTCATGTACATGTCAAATGGCAGCTCAAGTATTTTGGCCGCCTATTCCAGGACTGTACCATCTGCATGGAGAGGCTGGTCATGTCATCCGGCTATGAAGGCGTCCTGCAGCACAAAGGCATCAAGCCAGAGCTGGTGGGCAAACTTGGCAAGTGTGGGCACATGTACCATCTGCTATGCCTGGTGGCCATGTACAACAATGGCAATAAGGTGGGTAAAAGCTTGCGAGCCAGACGTTGTTATGATGTCACACTAGGCTCAAATTCTAAACTCGCGATGTCTTGCAGCTCGACGGGGTTGCACGGCACTGGCAGATGATGGCCTTCAATATTGCTGCTCACAGATGGAAAGCTTATATAGCCGCATCTGATCAGTCTTGACAGCACAGTGTTTTGTAAAATCACTTTGGACACTGAAGTTTGCTTGCAGGAAATTCTGATTTACTGCTCGCTACTGCAAATGAAAGGACAGTATGTTGCCACTGTTGGTGCTGTAGGGCCAGAACAAAAACATCAAGTCAAATCAAAGTTTCTATTGTACATTTAAATTACCTCAGTTCACCAAAATGCCGTACAAGTTATACAAAATATGCACTATACATAAGAATCACTAAATGTACAATAAATATACAGCAGAAATCTAATAAAACAAATTAAATAAGACCTTCTTTGCATGACAACGCCAGGGAACTCTGCTCAACTAGACGTGGAAGCAAGAACAAATGGGTCTTTAGAAGATTTGAAGACGTCAGTGCTCAGCTTGGAGTCTAGGGTTTCAAAAGTTCTGTTAAGTAACGGCTCGACAAACCATGAGGCTGTTAAAAACAAGGAATACAATTTTAAACTGGGTCCTAATATTGGAATTGACTCCAGTCTAAGGAGGCCAATATGAGTGTAATGTGATCATGCCATTTTTTTCCCCTTTAAATAAAAGTGTGAATTACAAAAGACATAAAAACTTCTTATTTACATTTTACTGTGCCAATCTATGCAGATGATTCGAGTTTTTATTTGTCCAGTTTCTGAAATTCCCCTCTTTGAATTTAGATTTTTCTTGATATTGCAGTACTACATAATAATAGATATGTAAATCCTACTGTGGCTCCAGAAAGAACTGGAAAAAAAAACAAAAAAACAGCACCACTTGGGGGTAAAGACTAACAACTCCTACCAACAGAAAAATATCAGGTTTTTTATCCGCTGAATATTGTAATATATTTACCAGCTAGTTCCTAACATTGCCTATGTGCTGTTTGGTGTCGTTCTATTTAGAGCTCAAATTAGAAATAAGCAAAAGCAAATAAAAGGCATTTTTCAGTCTCAGCATTTGATATATTGTCTCTAGGCTGAAAATATTGCAAATCATCCACTTAATTTGGGGGTTTTGGAAACAAAGTGGTTTAATTTTCTAGCGTCACTAACATCAAGTCATTATTTTTCTCCAAAGCAGGATGGCAGTCTTCAGTGCCCAACGTGCAAAACCATCTATGGGGAAAAAACAGGCACGCAGCCTCCCGGGAAGATGGAGTACCACGTCATACCACACTGCTTGCCAGGCTACCCAGACTCAAAGACCATCCGCATTGTCTACGATATTCCTGCTGGGATCCAGGTGAGAGCCGTCTCACTTCACCTAATCCCCACCCTGCCTTTGTACCCTGATCTGCTGTCTCTTGCCTCTAAATCTGTGACCTTTTACAACTGCTTATCCGCTTAAGTTGGATGGAGAGTTACTCACGCAGGAAGGTGAGGTGTCGGGATCCTGAGGAAACAGCATTTTTAGGAATTAATCAGTGATTCAGGGCAAAGACAAAGAAGTATCTAAGAGTTATGACCCCAAAAGGAACACTAAGAATTTTCTATTCTCTCTCATGGTAAAGGCTCACGTTGTATAAGAAATATATAGAGCGAAAACATGTACAAACGTTTTTTTCTCCATATAGATATAGGCATACCTTCCCTTAGTTGACTTATCTTTCAGCTTATATGTCAAACTGATTAACATTAATAAGAAAAATTAAACAGTTGGGATTCACAACTGGATTTCACTGGGTGGTATTTGAGTTGGTATTTTCTCCTGACTCCTGAGATGAGCTCAAATTGAGTCAATAAGCTGACCTTTTTCTGCCAGCGGAGAAGGCATAGTGCCCCCAGGGATAGCGCTGGGGGTCATCTGACCACCCAGATCAGCATAACAACACAATACACTATTGCCAGGGGACATTACTGTAGGTCTGTCTTTTTTCCCTCCTGCAGTTCAGCCTGCACTCTAGACATCGTCAGTGATCATTGTAGATGGTCAGGTTTACACGGGATGTACTCTGTAGACGATAGCAAAATAATTGGGGGAGTATGGAAGTGGTGATGCTGTGCATACTGTCCATCTGCTTTTGCCTTTGCAGTCTATGCCAGCACCAAACTGTATGGTGAAAATATTGTCACACAAAATGGGGACAGGCTCTGATTCCTTTGGTTTTACACTTCTATGTCTTTAATAAGTCAAAGTAGGTGGTGTGTTCAATTCTATTCAATTGAGTTTTATTTTATAAACCACCAAATCACAACAACAGTCGCTTCAAGGTGCTTTATATTGTAAGGTAAAGACCCTACAGTAATACAGAGAAAACCTCAACAATCACACAGCCCCCAGTGAGCAAGCATTTGGTGACAGTAGGAAAGAAAAACTCATTTTTTTAACAGGAAGAAACCGCCAGCAGAAGCAGGCTTAGGGAGGGGCAACCATCCGCTATAGTGGGAGGGGGGATTTAGGGAAAGGAGAAAGGACAAAAGACTCACTGTGTTTTACACACATCATTAGAGGAAGTTCTAAATGGTCATGAACCTAACGCTCTAACCTTCTGAGCTTTTGGTGTCGTGAGAGCACCTACAAGGCAGGACAGAATGAATGGAGCCCTCTGGAGCTGCAGCCTAAAGATTTTATTTCTGTTGGTATTTCTGTATGGTTGTTGATTCTTTCTTTTTTGTAGTTGTAGTTGATATAATAATTTAGATAACACAGTTCAGTTTTTAGATTTTGACTGCACCACAAGTCACTTAATGGCAGGATCTATGTTGATTTCATGCACAAAAAGAGGAGCAGCAGAGAATTCCTAGCTGCCTGATCGCGGTCCACCATGCTAATACTTTTTGTAGTTACCTTTTAGTAACAGGTGCTGATGAGGGAGATTGTACTCCCATAAACCCAAAACTCGCTGATGAATAGACCTCTTTATGTTTATAAATATCAGACTAGGTTGAGAAAAGCAATAACAACATTTTTTAATATTGATCTTCTTTCCAGTGTTTGATCACCACAGGTTGTAGCACTATGATCAAAGGGACACATTTCTGCATTCCACACTAGAAATAAGTTCAAAATCAAAGAGATTTTCTCGTAAAAACCAAGAATGTGAACCACTGGTTGAAAAGCCCACACTACACTGCTGGTGTATATGTAGAGAAAACTAAATTAAGGATTAGCATTGAGCTGCTTTTTGTAATTCCAGTAAAACACATCACAACACACACACCTCCCTTTTATCATACTTTGTGTGATGCTATTTCATTTAAATACTTGGGGTTCATCTCATTTGTAGGCCCAACAGAGTGTGCTATTTTATCCAGCATGTGCAGTAGATGGTGCAATATTCCTGCAGATTTAGATAATACACTGTAGCAGGTAAGAGGCACAATGTGTTTTTCAGCATCCTTTATTATTACTCTGGTTGCCGTGCACAATCGACTGCAACTTTCCAGCTCGCAGGTACACACAAACAACAACAACCCCCAACACAGGACCCGGTACAGATTTAAAACGGGCAATGTGTGATTGTAGATGCTGCTGCAGGTGAGTCCACCTCACCTGCAGTGGCATCGCAAGCCACGCCCTGCAACATAGACCTGTAATCAGTGTCATGGTATTGATAGGTTATTTTTCTGTATTTGTGTCATTTATGTTTAACTGTGACTGATGACATATCACTGCACCTGGTCTTTACATATATTGTCATATGTTGTTTTGCTAAAACTGGACTAATAATAGCTTGTAGCTGAAACATTTTAGTTTTGGCCTTTAATGAAAATTAAGAAATACTGTATACTTATCTGAGAGCGCACAGACCAGTCAGGATTAGTGCCGTGTAATACTGCAATACAATACTCGAACCAATATAAAGTAAATAAAGTAAAATACTGTTACTTTTAACCTATAAATGCAGCTTATGACGGGGAGAGTGTGTCATGATTTATAAGATGGCTCATCGTCAATTTGCAAATCATGAACAATTATTGTGATTTCTAAAAACACATCTTTGAGCTTTTTGTGTATTTGACTTTTTGGAGACCTGGAATGTAAACGTGCCTGTCTCTAAAGCACTTTGGGTCAGCTTCTGTTGCTTACATTTGCTATAGGCTATAAATAAAATAAACATGACAGTCAACACAAAGAGGTTCAGACATGTTTCATAATGCATGTCTGAGGTCATTTTTGTCATTTCCAAAAAACATGAACAGTGAGCTGCATACTTAACTTAGAGGATAGAAACAAAGTATTGATCATATTGTGCTAGTATCAGCCCGATACCAGTACCATAACTGGTATCGATACTATCTGTATTTGGATCGATCTGCCCACCTTTAGGCAGCATACTTTAACAGGAAGCTAGTTTTATGGTTAAAATTGGCTTCACTGTGAGAAACAACAGGATATTAGTCTCATTTCAGTGTGATAACATAATCAATATTTTACTCAAACAAAGCTAAAATATCATTTCTATTTCTAGAGACAGGCATAAATAAGTCACTCCCATTCATTGGAGGCCACATTGCACTCCCCCTTTTGGGGAAATTACAGCTATTTTCGGTGCACTGGGATTAATCAGAAGTGGAATGACTCTCTCCGGATCACCTCTGATGTAACTTTTGAACCGTATGCCTGATTTTCAAAAATAGCATACCTTTGGAGTCACTGAAACGAGCTGAGTTTAAAGAGTCTCATGATATCAGTTATTACTGTCTAATTTTATTGAAAAATGTTTCACATCTTTTGGCCACGCCTTTTTATTTTCTAACCATCTCGGCACTTCTTTCCAAAGACTGTCAAAAAATGAGTCATGAGAGGGCAGCACAGAACTTTTTCCTGTTCTTGCTTACATCAAGCTTTTAGCATGATCTGATCAAGTTGCCATGGTGACTGTGCCCTGCTGAACTACCTGATTCCATCAAAGCTTCTTGCTGCTTTATTTTTAGGTGGTATTATGTTAGTGTTACCGTGAAAAGGGGGCTTATAACCTGTCCAAGAAGTGTGCTTAATAGAGGCACAAAGAGCACACAAAAGACCGGGAATAGCAAATGTGTCGTTAGAGCAACCAAAGCCTGGGAATATTACCAAAATGTAAACATAATAAAAGGAAATAGGAAAAGGGACAAATAACAAGAACAGTTTGTTATAACAAGGCTGCTGTAACTGTGTAACTTATTTTTATTGGCTTTGATGAGCTACAACATCTAACACTACAGATTTTTATTTGATACTGGTGGCTTCAAAGCACTTTTTTTGACAGAGACTGAACATATTACTGCATATTGAAAGTAACATATTTCCCAACTGATTATTTTACAAAAGCCTCGTTTAAGCGATGCGAGCAGTAAAGCTTGTCCTGTGGGTGCTGTTGACATTTCCCACACAATTAAGTCATAATTGCAAGTGAAGGCGTTGTAACTTTTGTTTTTTCTTCTTGACATTTTCACTAGACCAATGAGCACCCCAACCCTGGGAAGAAGTTCAGTGCCAGAGGGTTCCCTCGACACTGCTACCTCCCCGACAGCGAGAAAGGCAGGAAGGTAAGCTGCGATACCGCTCCCAGAAGGAAACAGCGGGCTTGCATTCAGCTTATTGCTTCTTTTTGTGGAAGCGTCGTCACAAACCGTTTTCTTGTTTGTATCTCATCAGGTCCTGAAACTGCTGATCATGGCGTGGGACCGACGCCTCATCTTCACCATTGGCACATCTAGCACCACAGGCGAATCGGACACCGTGGTGTGGAATGAGATTCATCACAAGACAGAATTTGGCTCTAACCTGACCGGTCATGGCTACCCCGACCCCAACTACTTGGACAACGTCTTGGCAGAGCTGTCGGCCCAGGGGATTGGCGAGGACAATCTAAAGGACTGATGGCCAGCAGAACTGGTACTCTGAAACACAAGCCCCCATGCCCCGCCATCTCCCAGAGAGCGGGGACACTGCACGACGGGCAAACATGCGGCCGACAACGCTTTACTCCCCATGAAACAAAACTATCCTGCAGAAAGGGTGACTTGGGTATGATCAAAGTTTTTGGTTTGTGTAACCCAGGCAATCTCCCTCCCCCCTGCTGTCTCTAGATCCATGCCTTGAGCAAGTTTTGTCCATTGGCAAAATCTCTCAAAGTGTAAAGGATGCAAAGAGATTCTTGTCTGAATGTTGGGGGCTTGAGGTGAAAGGTATTTAACACTTTTTTCGAGTCAAACTGATGCTGTTCTTTGGCACTCAAAGAAAAATGACAAGGGGCTAATAACTATACACAGGCATATCTGTAAAACGCTCAACTCCAGAATGCATGGCCCCGACTAACGCTGCATAATGAATGTCGAGCAAACACCCGCGACAGGGTCACTGTCAGCGGATCAGCTGTTGCTTGGTATTATGAAGATTTAAGAAAATTGCAAAGAGAACCAAATTAACTACAACTAACACCCCCCCCCCCCCCCCCCCCCCCCCCCCCCATTTATTTATCTGCA
>VURO01035519.1:0-14563 GCA_015108175.1 Pelvicachromis taeniatus | reverse complement strand
ATTAAAAAAAATTCAAAAAAAAAAAAAATAAAACTACACCACCCCCCCCCCCCCCCCCTTCCCCTCCCCCCAATTTACGTTTATAATGAATTAATTACAAAGTTGGTTGTGCATTTTTGAAAAAGGAGGTCATGGCTCCGGGGTGATGTCATTTACGGTTAATCTGATATTTTCCACTTATGATAGGTCAGTGTGTATTTTATTTTCTACGTACAGAAGTACGTTCTGTAGTGCATGAAGTAGATTCCAGAGAGCTTAAGATTTAGAAGACTATTGGTGTTTGGTAGCAATTGTGTGTTGTGTGGTTAACCTTGTGGACAGTCTGTGAGAGGAGACATAAAATAAGATGAAACAAGCTCTGCTCCAAGGTTTAACTCATTTGTTTAGTTGACACGCTGATGATGATGACCTCTGTGAATAAAAAGCCTGCATTATTATTATTCCTGTTGGAGCGAGCCCAGGCGCTGGCACAATCCATCATGCTGACCGTACACAAGGGATGAGCGTGCAATCGTGTGCTCGGAGGCATTAATAAGCTGGCTTCAAGTCCTTGAGGAGAAAAGCTGAACACACAGATGGACGTTCCTCTGTCTTTCAAACACCAACAGCTTTCCCTTAGAGATCCATTTTTGGGGGAGCTCCTCTGCAGTCTCTTGTGAGCTTGTTTGCCGTTTGTTGGCGTTGTACTTGGCTCAAGTGCCTGCACAGTGAGCAGCTGAGCCTCAGAAACGAGCAGCATCTCATCGCCTTCGTGAGCTCACTTTGGAGTTGCTGGGGCCCTTCCCGATGTATCTGTTCACCCCCGCTTTCCGCCTCCTCCTCAGCTGTGGAGCACTCGTTCTACAAACCATGCAAATGTTGGTCGAGTGTGTTGTTGGCTGGGGACTGTTTTTTCCTACGCCCCACCCCCCTTTAGATTTCGTGCCCACGAGCTAAAGACTTTTTGAAGGTCCTCGGTTGGAGATCTTGTGATGTTTATTTACTCTGCGATAAATTAAAACCCAGAGCTGCATAATTCTCCATAAATATGTCTGATCAATTTTAATGAGCGGGAGCGTTGGTGTCAGGTTTATTAAGGGTCACCCAGCAGCGGGCTTGATTTTGGGGTTAATCATAGTCTTCCATAGCACTTTGAGGCAACGTTTTTGTTGATTAAGTCATTTGGTTTTTAGAAAAATGTCTTAAATTGCAACTTAATCTTTTTTTAAGTTGATGTTTATAAACTGGCTTGCAATGCTTTAACTATATATATAAATATATAAAATATATTTGCAGATGTGATATACCTTTAAATTTAAACTCAATTTGAGTCAATGGTGTAAGTTTAATTTATTTTTATACTCTTCTATATAGAAAATATACAGATTGTCCCACATATCTGTACACAGGCACATGAAACATGAATACATAAAATCTGGCAAAAAATTTGTCAGGATGTCAGGGACTGAAACATGTATGACTTGTTATGGACGTCTTATATTGCAAGTAGTCTTAGCGTATTCTGCTGTCATGACCTTAATGTAGACTTTGTGTAGTTGATCCCAGTGGGACACAAATAAATACAGTAAATGTGTCTTTATTATTGGTGGGGCAGCTTTAGCGGCATGAAGATGGCCCACGTTGGCCGTTTCTCCTTTTTTACGCTTGTCCAGAACGTGGGAACGGATGTTGTCAGCCATTTTTTTGTTAAAGCTGAAGGTGAAAACAGCCTGGGTTCAAGATCAAATCACAAAATATTCTTAAGAGTTTGTTTAAGCTAAACAAAGTTTAGGTTAGTTAGTTAGGTGTGAGTCAGAAACACAAGAATACACAGAGTTAAAAGTATTTTCTATGTCCTTCGTCACTTTAAATTCTTCCCGTCCCTCCTGCAGTGCCACGTCAGTGCTAGTTCAGAACTAGTTTTGCGAATCAAACACTCTATACTGTTGCACGGCAGAAAAAGAGGAAATCACGGCCGACAGGATCTGCAGGCTACATCTGCAAATCATCCATGCTGTGGAGCCTCCCGTTGCCACTGACAGCTATTTTGTTCTGCCGAGACAGTGCCGGCTTTTTGGCTCCAGTACCAGTCCCATTTTATTATGAGGGAAACATGAAAAAGCTTTCTGCATCAAGCGCTAGCACCACATCAGTGGAAAAGTGCTACTTCTAACCCTCGCATCAAAGCACAGTAGTAGTAAGGAGATATACATTTAAATGTCAGTGATGCCTCAGTCGCAGCCACTGTGTTGGTGCTTATGCATACGCAGTGTGTTTGTCAGGACTCCATTTATATCTGCAATTAAAATAATCACAGCTGTTTGGTTTGTAACTGCAGTCTAAGCCTGATACGTGGATTAATTATTTAAAAAAAGCACCTTTTCGCACAAATGACTTCATTTCATATAGATATTAGGAAAGATATTTAATATTTAAATTAAATATAATTTATTGTGCACTGCTCAAAAAAATTAAAGTAACACTGAAAACACGTCAGATATCAACAGCAAAACAAAGTTATGTTGGATGTCTACACTGATGTGGACTTCATAATGTGTTAGGAATGAAAGGATGCCACGTCATTTGAGGGAAATTAAAATTAAGCAGGCTAGTCCGTTTTGATGAAATTTTATTGGAACAGCTCAAAACGGTACTCAGGACCCAGGACTCAGTGCACCAGCGTAGGATCTGACAGTGGGTCCAGTCAGGGTGTGGTTGCCTGGCCTGTAGAGGTCAGTGCGTCCCTCCGTGCCTCCCCAAATCAAGACTGACACAACACCAAACTGGTGATGCTGAACAATGTTACAGGCAGCATAAGGCTCTCCACAGCTTCACCAGACTCTTTCCTGTCTGTCACATGTGCTCAGGGTGAACCTGCTCTCATCTATGAAGAGCACAGGTTGCCAGTGGTGGACGTTCTGCCATCGGTCCTTAAAATCTGTTTCTGATCGTTTGTGAGGCATGCACACCAGTGGTCTGCTGGAGGTCAGTTTGTAGCACTGGAAGTGCTCAACTGTTCATTCTTGCACCAAGGAGCAGATACTCGTCCTGCTGATGGGTTAAGGACCTTCTACAGCCATGTCCAAGTCTCCTAGAGTAACTTGTGCACTCTTGAGCCTGTGACTGGAGACACACAAACCTTCTGGACTACCTGTGCAACCTCTGCAGGTTAATGTAACCTAGTCAAATGGAAAAGTAGTAAAAAAAAAAAAAACAGTCAGAAAAGATTATGAGGGAAAGATGTCAGTGATCTCCAGCTGTAAAACTCTTTCTGTTTTGGGGATGTCTCATTATTGCCCCTCTAGTGCAGCTGTTAGTAATTTCATTGACACCAAAAAGGTCAAACTTATTAATAATAACCACTACTGGTGCTTAACCGATCACATCAACATCCCAGAAGTTCATCTGACTTGATTCTGTACTCTGAAAAGTGTTCCTTTAACTTTTTCTGAGCAGAAGCTTCATAATTCAGTTTCAATTAGAGTTCTACTCAAATGTTTTTCTTGAAAAATCTTAATGAATATTGCCACACATTACCAAAAATATGCAAATACATCCATGGACTACCCAAAGTTTCATCTACATATAGCATACACCATCAGCCTGTTTCAGCTGGCCACATCCCTGCTGCAGTGTGGCACAAGCTGCCATGTGCTGTTTATCCCAAACTTATATATTTTAATATCTTTTGTTATACTGTTAAATTCCACTTTCACTAGATGACTAGTGGAGTCTGTGTTGTCTGTGAGCTAGCTTCTCCACTTTTCAAAAAGGACATATTTTTGACTCTTGCTTCTTAGGCATGAATTGTTGTTAACATTTTTTCAAAAAGAGCTCTTCTCCATCCAGGAGTAACAAACAAACGATTTAATATCTATCCAAGAAGCCAAAATCACAGGCATAGGTCACAACAATCACTGTAATCACTTTTTTAAAAAAAAGAAAAACGGTTAAGGCATTAAAATGCCACTGGATTGTGTGGCTACCGCAGGATGCCAACAGAAACTGCAGGATTACTTTAAAACAAGGTTTCATTATGCATGTGAATCAGCCTGCTGTAAACTGCTCCTGTGTAAACAAGCTGTCATTGTGTACCTTTTAGCTACAGTAAGCTCTTAAAACCCAAAGAATGGCAGATGCTACAACTTCGCTTGTGATCACTGTGGAGCGTTTAGCAGCTAAAGCGCTCGGACTCTTCATTCATCAGGACAGGATCATGACTCTAAATGAATCATGAATGAATCAACGACCTTAAGACCAAATAAGCCAGTTGTTGTAGATTTAGGTCTGTTTTAATACTTTAAACCTATATATTTGTTTCAGGGTCTTTAAGCCACCACTCTGTGTTTGTGGTTTGGTATTCTGTCTCTATGTTTATGAGAGCTAAACAAGCTCAAACAAACTACTGAGAGTATTTCTAAGTGATTTTTGACCCAGGCGCTGAAAATATTCACATTTTTGGCCGACTCACGTCAGCTTTTCTCCTTCGCACATTTGTGACACCCTTTATATAACGGGACAGCAAAAGAGAATGCTACCAATCTATCAGGGAACTTTTCCATGTGAAGTGAAATTTCGTTCACTAGAGAAATCCAAATGTTCGCTTCTTCAGCTTTTTCCTTTTCCACGTGTCGGTCTTGTAGTGTGAACGACGCCCGGCCCTTTAGACTTTTCAGGTGTGTACAGATCTATGTGGGAACGACGTATAAAACAAGGTTTTGGTATTTGTCCGGTTCAACAAGAGGGAGGTGGTTTATATGCAATTTACTATTTTTTAAACCTAATACCTGATTTACGTGTAGCAAGAAGAAGGCTGATGTTTTTGGTTCAAAATGACAATGGATGTTTTCTTTATGGAGCGCCTACCTCTGCGTTTCTAAACAGAGAGGTTGCAGTCCAAGGATGTTCACATGCTATGTATTAAAAAAAAAAAACATATATTTTTGATGTCTTTTTTTTTTTTTCCCAATGATTGTCTCTAAAAAGAACTATTACATAACATTTGCTGTATTGCTCTTCATCCCGTGCTATTCCATTAGAGGTTAGAGGTGGGATCGGGGATGAAGTCACTTTGTCCTAACGTATGAAGTATTTACAGTTGTACTCTCGTAGTGTCCACTGCAAACTGTACTTCTCTATCTAAATGATACCTTATCATTTTTCTGTGGCTATACTGTATGTTTGTATCCGTCCGTGTGAATGTGTGTGGATGTGGGAGTCTCGTAGACAAAGCTTAGGTTCCTGTCCTTTGAAGATACAGTCATTTTTCCTAGAGGTGCTTGTTAACCAAACAGTGAGCAAGCGTATTGACAGTGCAGAGTTTTTCTTGTTTTTTGCATATGAAAACATGTTAGCTTGTCTAGAAACCCCATCCTGGTTTTCTGGTGATTTAGCACTGTGGCTCTGAAACTTATTCTTATTAGTTAGGGATTTACCCCCCCTTTTTTTTCTCCCCTCTCTATTGGCTTTGATTTACACAAATGAGGGAATGATAGCGTTTTGCTAGTTTCCCCACTCTTTCCACGACATTTACAACATCTGAAGGTTTTCAATTTAAGTGCCCATTTTTAAATGACCTTTTCAAGGCACTGTTTTTGTTGTTTAATCTTAGGCGCCGTCTGCATATTGTTATTTAAAATGGTTCACGGGGACAAACTGAGATAAACTAAAGGCAAGATATACAGAGACATTGATTTAACTATAAAGGGCTTCTTAATCTATTGGTCTTTATTGAATTGTGATGACCTTGTTGCATGTTTGTGTGTTTTGTTGTGGAAAAATAAATGTGCCCTTGACAGGGGTAACGTGTTTGACCTTTTGTTACACCAGCTCTCCTTGTCCTGGCACACCTCCCCAGTCGGTGGTGGAGTGTCCTCTTGCTATTTAATGCCACTGTTTCCTTCTCCCTGGGTAACTCTGTGCTTTGCACCTCGTTATATGGATATAAATGAGCCTGGCTGCTGTTCTGGAGTGCAGCAGGAAGAGTTTTCACTGGTAGTAAATTTGCTTTATGATCATTTTCTGCCTCTGGCTTCTGTGGTGGGCGCATATTAAAGCAGGCCTTGGGATGTTAGGACTGAGGCGATGAGACACACCCCCTTTCAGGATCTCGTTCTTCCTTCCATCACTGACCCAGCAGCTTTGGGGCCAGACCCCTGCTAGTATTTGTAAATAAGCCCTACTGGCCTGCCTCCTCTCAACGCTCACCTCTCACGCCTAATGAGGGGGCGAGCAGGGAGACTGCTGCATCATTGCAGGTAGGTCCGCTTTCATTAGCATTTAAATAAGCCCGGGAGGTGCATTGCCTGCGTGCATTTTTTTTTTTTAATGTGGTATAATTTAACATTACATTCAGACTCTTGTTGAAATGTGAATTCTGTGGTTCTGGTGGGTTGATTAAATTTGAACAAAGGAGTAGAGCGGTAACCATGACACTGTGAGCCTGCTCTGACGTCTATCAGATGTGATGGGGGTTTCCTGTAATACCAAAAATGAATCAATGTCTGCTTGAAGTCAGATCCGCCGACACTTTAATGCTAACCAGGAGACGGACAGACATAAGCCAGCAAAGCAGATTTTTCGTATCATTTCTTCATTTTTAGGAAACCAAGTTAGAATCAATGTAAAGAAAAACAATTATTATGGTGAAAGTGTCAGTGTCGTTTTTTTCTGGGCAAAAATTTGACACCTTCTCCTTTGAATTCTCCAGCAGAGTTTATTGAATAATACAATTGTGTTCACAGTAACAACCCACTTGCAACAAACCGTTATGATGTCTTTGCAAAATCAGGTACAGGCAGGGTTTTTTTTTTCTCTTTGTTTTCTTTTTCTTAACAGCAGACCTCATTCAGGAAACACTATGTTCCACTCATGCCTACTCTCATCATGACTTGAGCGGCAAATTAATAAAAAAATGTGGAAAGCTGCAAACACCAACACACTCGTAATAACCATCTCAATAAAGGATGCTGAATGTAATGTCTGCCATGTGTTTAAGAGAGTTAAGCTTAAGGGTAAGAAGAACCTAACGACACAGAGGATGGCCTGCTGAGGTCATATCAGCGATCTCAGATCTGATTATATTCAACTGAACATTGTTTAATAGACGGACACTGAACACTACTTTCTCTATGGAAAATGATCAAAATTCCCCACATATGTATATTTTTTTCTATTTAAATTAAAGTTCTTTAAAATTCCTAAAAACAAATTTGGCATCTCAAACACATGAGCCCAATGCAGTGGCACAAAAATCTCTGAAAATGTAAACTTAGCAAACGGGAGTGTCTCATGATTGTTAATTCCCCTCTTTGTCAAATAAACTGTGTCTATGCGTGGATATTATATAACAACCAGGTAAATATTACCCGTCTTAGGAATGGCATTATAAAAATGTGAATTACATCAGAACCAAACATTTAAGTTGACTGGCCGTAGCACCAAACCAAAGCAGATGTTTTGTGTAAAGGGACTGAAGCAACAATTAAAATGTGAATTTTGCTCACTTTACAGGCGGCGTCATACTGTGGAATAACTTAGGTTATCGTCACTGCTACATTGCGGCCGTGGTGATAAATTGCCCCAATAAAAATACAAAGCATTGATAATAATAACAGCAATATTAAAACACCTTACATTCAGTTACTGTAGGTTACACTAAAACAAGCTTTTTTGCATAAAAATGTGTGACTCAGGTCCTGTACAGTATCTCAAAATATAAAAGCTTCTTTTCACATTTCACAACAAGTGGATGTGGGCCATGCAACAGATTGCTTATTATCTACATAAAAAATATCAAGTCAGCTCATGCTTCAAAGTCCCTCCCCCCTCCTCCCCACCTCCTTTTTGTCAAGTATCATAATCTTCCCGCGGCGCTCTTGTCGGTGGCACTCGGAGAATCAAAAAGATTAAAGTGGCAGAATTCCCTGTTGCTCTTTACAGCCAGGAGGAAATGTACTAAAAGGCTGGAAGAGGTGGCACCACGCAGCCACTTTCTTCTCCATGACAATCAAGAGAGTGGGTTAGCTGATTCTCACTTATGTTGGTACAGGATGCTGCCCTATCCCACCCCACCCCACCCCTAACCCGCCTTCAGGCATTAAAGGCTCCCAGTCCACATGTGTACTCTAGGGATTCATAATAACACTGGTGACGTCCTCCTTTTCTCTGCGCTGGAAGGTAGCGTGAGCCTGCTCCAGATCCTCTATTACCACCAACAGCCGAGCAGCTATGCCCTGACATGGCTTCATTTGCTGAATGGTGCATTCAGCACCATCTGTGACAGAGTAAATGTGTAGATAAAAGGAAGTTTTTTTTCTAGAATTACTTAATAATCCTGCAAATGTCATACCCACATGGAATATAAGGGGATAATAACAATGATAATAAAACAATAAAAGCACTACTATATGTAACATGATAGAAAAGTTTAGTGTCACCTGGGTGAATGTCCGCATTCGTCTTCTTTTCTTTATTGCACGCCATCTCATCATCATCATCATCTGGCATCTCCAGAAATTTGTTCCTGCAGTATCAGTCAGAATCAGATCACATGATCACACAGGGACACTTGACTCATAGTAAGTGAAGAAGCCACAGAAGTGCTTTACTGTATAGCAACATAGACCTCTAGTGTTCAGGAAAAGAACTGCATCCAGGCCGAGGACGTACACGGGCACCAACCTGAGTTTGTCTTTGCCCTGCAGAAGCTGCTTGTATATGGTCTGAGTCTCCACGTCGGGATCCAGTGGGTCACTCCAGTCACCAAGTGTCACAGCGGAGTGGGTTCTACTGCATCCTGCAACTGAGACATGGCTTTTTATTCATCTCTGGCACTCTACACAGTCTGAACTTCACCCCACTAAATGTAACATATCCTACTGATGATCCATTTAATCCTTTTAATGGATGTTTCTACAAGTTTGTACATAATAGTCAATGGAACAGCCTTAGTAACAATCAATCCTAAAGGGTCGGTGCTGAAATAACTGTAGCATCAAAAACAGCCAGTCAAACCTTAGTAAAGTAGAAAAGGTTTAGGGGGAAGGATGAAGCATTTCTTTTGGGAGGTTGCAAGTTCCCTACAAATATTCTGGTGTCTTGGACATAACTCAGTACATCTGGAAGTAATAACAGCAGGATTACCAGCTCGGTCGGCCTGCAGGCAGCAGGTCCACTTGCCACTGCGGTGAACCCCCGGGTGAAAAGAGGGCAGCATGCGCTCATTGTAGATGCTGACTTTCCTGATTGCAGACAGCCACTGGTTCAGCTCATTTACATTCTGTTTGGAAACATTTAAATACGGTGAACCATGAAGTTAATGTCCAAATGAAAAAAGAAAAAACTGCAGTTTGAATGTAATCAGCTGAAAAGCCTACAGCAATAAAGCACATCATTATGACAGAAGTAAAACAATTTATATATTTAGTTACTTTTAACTAGAAAAATTAATAAAAACTTGTAACAAAAAAACTAAAATCTGTGAATATAGAAAGCTGTCAACAACATAATTGAGTTTTGTGCCCAACTTAAAAAGCTCATGCACTGTCTTGGCGACTGTGTGGTGTACAAACGCACCTTGCACTGGATGTACATGGTGTGCAGCTGTCCGTCGTTGTCCTGGGTGATGACCTGCATTACATTCTGTTGCTGAAAAGCATTTTCATCCACCCTCTCCACGGCGCACACACATTGAATAGGAATTGAAGAGCGCACCTGCAAACCACAACCCCAATTATGACAGGTATGCACATGATGGCAATGATGTATCATGCCTTGATTTGGGCGTATTGCACTAAGGACTGAAATAAAGGTGACATCTGATCACTGAACAAATTAATGAAGAGATTTCTCATACTGAAATATTTTGCACTCATTAAGCTCTGAGGAACGGTGCGAGGCAAGGAGAAAGTGAGGATGAGATCATCGTGGCAGCAAAGGCTACTTTAAAGTGTAAATCAGCCACTTCCAATGGGATCTCATCTCACTGAGACTGGAGTGCTCCAACATGGAGAAAAGGGGCCAGGACATTGTCTCCGGTCTGATTTGCGATGTTCGTATGAATATCCATAGCCTTCAATTAACCCTCGCCTTTATTCCAGTCCCACAAAGCAAAGACTGGCTCAAAGAGAGGCATTTAGTGATGAGGATGTTCTGCTCCCATCAACCGTCTCCCTCTCTCTGACAGTCTCTGGTTAGGAAATGAGAGGAAATCATTATCACGGAGTTTAGGCACCACATTGTAATATCAGTGATGATGTTCGCACGAGAAGATCAACACAAAAACATGGAAGCAAAGCTGCAGATGACTAAAACGTTTTCTCTTTGTGCGACACGAGGTGATGAATGTCCTTCAAAGGGCACAAATGAGCATATCATACTTTTTAAAAAAACTATTGTTTTTGATTATTTGATCCAGAAGTTGTAAGAAAACATGATTAAAAAGCAACACGACACAGTGATATGCAGTATGTTAGTAGATTATAACATTTTGCTAGTATGGTACCCACCTGCCAGTCGGGAGTCTTGGCATAAGACAGCGTCTCACTTGTCAGCCAGAAGTAGCGTTTCTTAAATGCAAAGCGGGATAAGAGTTGGGGTCCTTCTGCTTTGTGTTTGTGGAGAAACCCCTCTTTGACTGTGACTGAAGCCGTGAACACAGCCCTCTGAGGCACTTCAGACGCTGAGCAGAGAAAGTGGAAGACACACATAAGGGAAAACTGTTTATAATCTGTACGTAATTGCATATTCACCCACCACAAGGTGGTGCTGTGTCAATAAACTAACTATATATATTCATTGCTTTTAACTGCACTCTGTTACACATTGGCTCCTCGGTCTTGTTCCATCACCCAACGAGGGAAAGAGCTTCAAAGAAGAATAACAAGCGTCTGCTTCTGTCCAACAAATTCACCTCGAGAGCATTAAATGTCAAACTGGCCTTTAGGAGAAAAAAGTGGGTGTGATGTGAAGACGGAGTTTGACACACGATATGTCAGAGGGGGAAGCTGTTTCACAACAACAGCCTCACTGACACATGACATTAAGGCAACAGCCAGGACATGTTGGATAACCCGTGTGGCAACTTCTCACTTCAGCTCCCTGCCAGCTCATTAACCGTGTCATCTCTTTTCCAGACTTCCAGCTAGTTATGAATATTTCACTGCGGGGCTACAGTATTGTTTCACCTATATCAGCTGGGAGCTGCTACACTGGCAGGTGGCCTGTGGCTGATCAGCTCAACAGCATGACCTGTGGACTTGGCTTTTGATTACACGTTGTAGTGATGTGTTTGGTGGGTACAGTCTTACCAGTGTCGTGATCTATGTCAATTAACTTGTCCAGGAAGTCCTTGACAGAAGCCACACTACGAAGGATGATGGGATGAAGAGGCGCCATCCACTGTTCTTTTCCGTGGCCCAGCTGAAGCCCCAAGTTCCCAACACTTTGTAGTGCCTGGCAACCACAGAGACACGATATCAACTACAAACTCACGTCTTCACCATATCAAATCTCCAGAAAATGACAGAACTGACGGAGTGACTGCATATCTCAAAGTCGAAGATCAAAAGGGTCCCTGGGGCCAAGCATGCTGCGAGGCCCTTTGTCCAGCCCACACCTGGCCTAGGGCGAGGAGGAAGTCCCCCTCTACATCCTCTCTGATGCTTGGCTTTGAACCACAGACTGGTTGCAGCACACAGAGGTAAAAATAGCCCATTCCCTGTCTCTGTAGAGGACCCATGGCAACAGTTCTTCAGCACCATGGACAGCAACCACAGAAGCCACACGTGGGAGTGGAATGAGGTTTTACTGTTCTTCTAACATCTGGATCTAAAATCCATGCTTTTAATGATATAGAGGGTCTTTTTCATGGAGAAACGTCAATTCAGGTTTCAGTTATAACCTGCTGTCAAGCTCATCTGATCTATTTATGGTTAAAATGGGGTATAATGTGTGGAGGATGTTTTATAACCATACTCTGTATAGGTGGTGGAAAAGAATCTTTGAGATTAGCTGTCTGAATAGAGTAATTATGAATTTTAAATGTCTCTGAGTTCCTAACAACAGGTGATTTTAGTGGGATTACTGCAGATTATCAGCACCTTTCAAATAATTTACATTTTTATTAGTGTCATAAAAATGAATACAGCGTTAGTTCTCTGAGAACAGCCTCAAACAATCCCAGCACATCAGCTGATCTAAATTCTCTTTCTGTAAATCCTACTGGCAAATCTCATACTCCTTTGAAAATTCTTCAGTCTACCAACTCCACCCCAGCGCCTTCATTTCAAGCTAAGGATGCTACTTCCATGTGATCCTGTTCTCACTGATCCCTGCTCTGTTTCCTAAGGGCATCTTGCTGCTGCAATCGCTGCCTTTAGACTTTCCATGTGAACGCATGAAAGGATGTTGAGGTCTCAGACCGGAGCAGAGACATAGTGCTAAATATAAATGACTGGAGATGGAATATCAGTCTTATTTTGCTGACTCTGGCAGAATTTAAAATAAGGCACATGCAGACCTACAGCATTACATAATTACCAAACAAAGTGAAAAAAGCAAGGAGTGGCTCAGCGCTTTCTCTCTGTTGACGTTACACAAACACTGCATGTTTCTGTTACATCGTATTCCTGCTCCATATTTTATTTGTTTTACATCCACAACATTAAACTCCATCTCCTCAGACAGACGGCCTGTTGCATCACACACAAGGCTTCCAACACTTTACACTGTTTATTTTTTGTTTTGTTTTGGGGTTGTTTTTCTGAACATGGATAAATTACTCACAGCAGTGAGTATGTGCATGTCTGTGTTGTGAATCATACCTTGGCTAGTAGTAACAGTGTTCTGCTTGTACGCGTGTCAGCGTGCTGGTCTCTCAGCTGAAACAGCTTAGGTGTGAGGATTGCAGGAGCAAAAAAACGCAGGAAGAAGAATCCACTGATGGCCAGGTACTTCACATCCTGTAAAAATGAAGACGAGTCACTGAACGGTGACAGGCTGCCTCGGGATAAGCCGCAGGTGAACGTAACCACAAATACATTGACACGCTTTCATCTCTTGCTGCACACTAACCTCATTCTCAGGCTCGGTAAATTGCTCCTCCACTCTCTTGTGCAGCTGTTTGAAGGCCACTCTCATTACAGGTGGACACTGATCGACTGAGCTCACGATTGATTCGATGATGCTGGTCAAATAGCTCTGCAGCATCTCCACGCTGCTGTCCCGCACCTCTGCCTCTGACACTGCACCCTTAAATGAAATCCTTCTTCAGAGACAAAGAAAGATGCTGTAAACAAATGAATCCCATGAGATCTGCAGAGTAAACGCAATGCAAACAGCAGCTATCCAAGACAGGCTCTAATCTGCTCTGTAACACAGTTTATAAAAGGACTGATAACATTTCTGTTCTTCATTATCTTGTTACATATGAAACCATGTTACTACAGAGGAATCCAAACAATGCCTCCCGTATTGACAATATCTAAACACATAAATGGAGATAATATAAGTGGACGAGATAAGATAGTAGGTTAGAGCTACTGCACACACAGAGAACGTAAGATCCTGGATCTCCCTCCATGTCAGAGATAGATATCTCAGTGGGCTCATGGCAGTTGCCAAGCAACAGCCATTCCCATTTCACTTTTTTTTTTCCATTTCCTCACATTCATGTCTTTCTCTCAGGGGTGAGGTGTAAAGGAATTGGGAAGTCTCCTGTGGCAGCTTTTCCATTTTAACACATAATTTGTGAACAGCACGCCTGAGCGTACAACCCACAAATCCCCCCTTGTCATTTGTAGCAGTCCTGCTCTATTATCAAGTCCGAGTATGATTATGGGATTGTGAGATAAACTGAAGAAGTGTGTGTTACAAGTAATTGGATTTGTAGTTGAGGTTACCTAAATATGTGTGCTGTTCTATACTGTGAGCTGATTCTTCAGCCTACAAGTGAGCACTAGGTGATAGATTGCCAGTGATAAGTACTATAAGGTTTTCCAGGATACTGTAAGTGTTAATAACGGCAGATTTAGGACAAAACAACATGTTTTAGGTCCGATTTACCTTGTGCGGTTCAGGTCGATCTTACACGGGTCAAGTTCAATGTACTTTTTCTCATCAAAGATGCGGTTGATGATGGGCTTCAACACCTCATGCAGATACAGCATGCCAACAGCCTGATAGCAAAAACAATATCATCTGTTTAGGTCACTGTCATGTGTTTTGCTGATTCTGGTTTTCTTGATCTGTTCCCATGTGTCTATTCAATTCAATTCAATTCAATTTTATTTATATAGCGCCAAATCACAACATCAGTCGCCTCAAGGCGCTTTACATTGTAAGGTAGGCCCTACAATAATACATACAGTGAAAAACCCAACAATCATATGACCCCCTATGAGCAAGCACTTTGGCTACAGTGGGAAGGAAAAACTCCCTTTTAACAGGAAGAAACCTCCGGCAGAACCAGGCTCAGGGAGGGGCGGCCATCTGCTGCGACCGGTTGGGGTGAAAGAAGGAAGACAGGATAGAGACATGCTGTGGAAGAGAGACAGAGATTAATAACAAGTATGGTTGAATGCAG
>VURO01035518.1:0-17939 GCA_015108175.1 Pelvicachromis taeniatus | reverse complement strand
CTTCCCTAAAAAAAAAAAAAAAAAAAAAAAAAAAACTCAATATGACAGCCCTGAGGTCAGGCTGTGTGACGTTCACAGCGAGTTGGGCGGCAGAAGAGGACTAACACAAACAGAGTAAGCAAACATGCCAAAAAGTTACCGTCCGACTTCAAAGCTCAACCCACCAGCTGTGTGTGTGTGTACAATGTGTGTCTGTTTGCATACGCCTTTGTCTAAGCATCAAAGGAATGGGAGTGTGCAACACAGAGACACGCAGTCCAACAAACAATACAACAGCAGTATGTGAGGGTTAAACACCGACAGGTTAACAAATTGGCTTAAACAGCAAAGAGAGTGACAGCAGAGTCATGGAAAATAGATAAATATCACAAAAAGCAGCACGAGCACACAGAAACCAACTGCAGTCTCCACAGCAGCCTAAGGGACAACATATTCTTCTTAACACTGCACCCTGGTTACAGAGAACAGTACAACATGCAAACAATGGTCCCCAAAGCACTGCGTAGGATTAGTGGACAACCACTCCAATCTTCTGAGTGAATACCTACCAAGTGATGGAGCAGGTATTCACCAACACAGAGAGATTAAACATTTTCTGCATTAACCACACGCACGCACACAGGTCCATTTCCAGTGTTTTCCATCTGGGATGGCATCCCATATTACTGATAACGAGCTGGTGTGTTTTATGCATGCACAGGCAAATAGTCAGAGCTAGATAATATGTTGTTAGCATGGAAGTGAGTAAAGGCAAAAGCTCGGGAATATAAACCACGAGGGAAACCAAACCAAAGAAACAGTCAGAACAACAAACTTAATGACCCAACGAAGGAAAAACAGCTAAAGCAATTCAGAGACTCAAGGCAGCAGGCTCAGTACGAGCCTCAGTATGAGCAAAGGATCAAAGCAGTTACTGGAAAATTATGAAAAAGAGAAAAAGGGTGAGTGTCCTCTTATCTGGTGACGTTATAAAAATGAAAGAACTAACAGATATTTGTTTTGTTCAGTAAATCTGGTGCACTGCTATTGTTCTTTGAAAGAAAATCTGAATCAGCTGCTCGCACTGAGAAAAATCTGAATTGCCCAAGAAAATTGCAACCAGGGCATCTCTAGTGTTTATATTATGTCATATTATTGCAATGTTCTTCATAAATTTTAAATGACACTTTAAAGAAATGTATTTAAAACACTAAAAACTGAAAGACGCTAAGCCAATATCACTATGGAAACTAAAAAAAGCTGAACTAAGATGAAAACAAAATAAATATATTCAGAGTGTTTACAGCTGAATATCAGTGCTAACCTCGGGACAAACTGGTTGGCGGGCCTCTTGGGCCTGTACTCGGGGTGAACCATGAACAGCATGTGGGGGAACCCGGTGCCAAAATAAGCTCCATCTGTGTGGTGATGCCTGGAGGACTTGGGTGTGTAGACATCCATACATTTGGGGCAGTACAGCTTCACCATGGCCTCTCCTGGGATGTCTGACAGGCCTGTGAGAAGTGTGGAGGAGAAAGAACCCCATTTAAGTATGAGATCAAAACACCCGAGATAATCTGCAAACAATTCCTTGTGGATCAATGTTATCGTTACCTGCAGGAAAATCTAGATTCAATAAAAACAGCATTTTTTTTGTACTGATTGGCACAGTCGCTCAGATACAGCTGTAGTGCCTTTAATCACAGATTTAAAACAAACAAAAAAAAAGCACATTTTCCCCAAACCAACTATCACACGCATGAAGAGTCCCTGACCAACTTCACTACATCAAGGCGGGACATGCAAAGCAGGAAAGAGTAAACTTTTAGTCACTCGTGAAAGCTCTCTGCCACCTTGTGGTAATCTTTGGGTAACTGTTTAACACATGCATGAGGGCATTCACATCAGTTTACTCACCAATAGGAAGCATAGGCTGATTCTCACAATAGACCCGGGGACAGTAGCCAAAGTCTCCCTGCTGATACTTCTCCAGCTGAGCAAGCAGAAATGAGCACAATAAAGAGTTAATATATGAAGAGGGGGTAGATTCACTTCTCCATTTAAACGAAACTTTTAAAGGCTGCTGTGCAATCCTGGGTAAATTCATATCCTGCATTATAGGATCAGGTGATTCAGGCCTCAGTCACAAAATCTAGAGACCGATCGTGAGTGAAAAATTAGTATTCTCGGACCAGTTGTGAATAGCTGATGGAGGCTGATGGCAGTTGTGGGGAAAATGATTGTTGAAGTCCCCGACACACAAATTTGTCACTAAAGAAAAACATCCACCTCCCAACTATTTGGCAAAAACCTCCCAGTGTTGCTAGCATGCTGCTGCAGGCATAGTTTGGATGGAACTGAACTGAAAGCTTTTATTGTCATTATACACAGTATAACGAGATTTAAAACCACTCCATAAAAGTGCACATGTACTTAGCACATTATAAAAAACTATACAATAATATAACTACACAAATAATATTAATACACAGCACAGACAGACAGCCAGAGAAAGATGGACAATGAAAAATTGTCTGTGCTCAAACAGACAATCTTTTTTTTTTAGAGCAAATTACTTTTTCTGCAAGTTTCAGTTGAGTATGCTGATAGCTTTTGGGAAGAAGCTATTCCTGAGTTGACAATGATGTTCTCTGGGTGGGCGGGCACTGCAGTCAGATGTGTAGAGGGAATAGAGTAGTGACTTTAGTACACAGCCCTGGGGAGAGCTGGTGCTGAGAGTGCGGGGGAAAGAGAGGTGAGGACCCAGTTTCACCCGCTGGGGTCAGTTGACCAAAAAGTCCTTTATCCAAGAGCAGGTGGGTGGCGGGAGCCCCAGGATGGCTAACTTGGTGATCAAAATGCTCAGTATTACTGTGTTGAAAGCTGAGCTGAAGTCAACGAAGAGCATTCTGACATAGCTCTCCTGTTGCTACAGCTGAGTCAGTGCAGTGTTGATCCAGAGCGGGATGGGAAGGGGGGGGGGGGGTTCTGATGCGCCACAAAACCAGTTTCTCAAGGCAGGAGAGCTACTGTAAGCCGCTGCATCTGTGTGTGCCATCATCTTTGTCCAGGTGATGGACCTGTCTACAAATACTGCAGCTACAGTTCAAGTTGTACGGAAACAGTGAAAATCGTGCCCCAAACTTTTCTTACAGTTCGGCGAGTATTTACACACAAACATGGAAAACTACAGTTAATCATGGCAATCACACGTCCTTCACAATCACTTTCACCCAGCAAGAGTCAGAAACCTCCAGGAACAACTGACGACCATTCAGGTTAAATGTGCACATGAAAAACTAAAGCAGTGTTTCTACATGAACATCTTGACGATTTCCAGAGAATCAGGCTGGGACATTTTCAACACAGTTGCACTTTTTCCGATATAGCACACAGCAGGAAAGGGTTTGCTTTAGATGGATCTGCACCACAAGGACCTGCCTGCATGGAGCACAAATAGCCTCTACTAGGAAGTTAACGCGCTGGACCAGCAGCATTGCTGAAATCATATAAACTTTGCACAGGAGAGCTGTGCAAATTTTGTGTTTTGCTTTATTATGCACGTCTTGTTGCTGTCAGTTTGTGAGACACAGTTGTAAAAATGTAATATTGTCATTTTGCATTTTGAACACGTTTAATCGTATTTTTTTAAATCAAGTGGGCCATAATGACTAATAAACAGGAAAGAATGTGCCGTTATGACAGTGTGGAGGAGGAAAAGAATAAAGAAAACACGGTCTTTACAGGAAGCAGGTGAATGATTTGTTTTCAGCAGTAAAAAGCAGTGACGCTGAAAGATTTTTCCATTTTATGCCTTTCCCCTCAGACAGACAGCTTTTCATATCCAGTTTTATCTTCTGAGGGATGAACCCTAACCCTCTGCTGCCGCACTGGACACTATTTCAGTCAGGGCTTTATAGCTGGGAGAGCTTTGCGCCTTAAAATACACATGATTGGAATGTAAGAACAACTATCATGATTATCATGTATGAGACATCCACATCTCCAGTGTTAACACTTTTCTCCACCACAAGTGGAGTAAAATCTAACTAAACAACACGTGGAGACAGAACTGGTGGATTTTTGGCACCTACCATCTGTGCAATGCCTCGGTTAGTGAGGATGTAGCGTGCGTGGATGAGGCCGTACAGCATCTCAGCAGCCTGCTCAATCAGGTCGCTCTGGTTGGGATTGTCCTCGAGCTCCTCATCTAAAAAAAAAAAAAAAAAAAAAAAAAAAAAAAAAAAAAAAAAAAAAAAAAAATCAGAAACAGGGAAACTACTCACACTTTTGACAGTTGGAAAAAAAAATATCAGTGAAAAAGGAAACACTGGGAATAAAACAGAGACTGGGACACGTGATGGTTTTCTAAAGGTGCTCCAGCAATAAAAAAGCATGAAACAAAGATATTCTGAGCGAGTATGAAAAGAGAGAGGGAACCTACACAGAGCACCTCAAATCAAAAGAAAGCCGAGATCGAATGTCCCCTCTCATTATTTGTTAATGACAGAAGGAACACATTAAAAGCTCAGGAGATGTCGGAGACATGAAATACTCGCAACTCTTTTAGTCTTACTTCCTGATGTCTGCTGCAGATGGGAGGTGATAAACAGTAATACTTCTGCATACAAACGATAAAGCGACTTTAAACTGCTCACTTATACATAAGGGGTTGCCACAGCAGGCAGCTCATGTTCAGTTTGGCAGATTTTTATGCTAGATAGTGATAGAACCCCAGAGGGGTTTGTTTCTGCTCCCGGAATCAAACTGGGAATCTTTCGCTTGTTTGGCGAATGTGTCACATAAGCAAACACTGATATTCCTTATTTACTTAAAACTGGGAACAATGAGTCAAGAATGCAACATACAGACCTGGTTCAAGGTCCAGGATCATGTCTAGGGCCTGGCGGTAGTGGGGAACCTGCTCATTGAGCCCAGTTAGGTTGAACTTATCCTGGATGTAGTCTTCATCCACCTGTTGTTGGAGAAACCACAAATCAGACTCATTTCGATCCACTAGGAATGGAGCAGAACGGAACAGAATTAATGAAGCTTTTAAACAAATATAAGCACCAACTCCCTGAAAGTTAATTCTGTTCATCTGATTGTAGCATTTTCAGCAGGAAAATATTAGATTAGATACAATCTTATTAATCCCTCAGGTGGGTTCCTCCAGGAAATTCATATTTCATCACTCCTCCAAATGATTTGTTCAATTTGAAACAGATCCTCTGGTTTCTTCACCGTGGCTCATCACTCCATCTCATCCTATCCCTAACATCCTCTTCAGTCGTACCATCCCTCTACATGTCCTCCTTCAAAACATCCATGAACTTGCTCTGTTGTCTTCCTCTTTTCCTCCTGCCTGCCAGGTCCATCTTCAACATCCTTTGCCCAGCGTATCCACTATCCCTTCTCCGCATATGTCTAAATCATCTGAGCCTCATTTTGTCCCCACACCACTCAACCTGAACCCTCCCCGATACACCCATTTCTAACCCTGTGCATCCTTGCTCTTGATCGTGACAATCTTAGCATCTACTACTCTGTCACCACTCTGTCTCCAAATCATACATGGCCGTCTATCACAAATTCCTACCCGACTCTCACGTGTAGTAAAAATATGTCCACCTTGGTTACTCACCTCACAGAAAAACTCATTCCCACGCAGCCCACAGAACCAGGAGATCCATGAAACCTCTTCTGAACTGCTCATCTCTGAAGACCTGAAAAATAAAACGGTGAATTATGAGTGGGCAAAATGCTAACATCCAACACCAAACCATTTTACAGTACCTACGCCTAGTTTAACGCGACACAAAAAGAAGCAGTTCATCTGGTGTGAACGCCTGATTAGCATTGATGCTAACCCCTGGAAAATAATGGGCTATTTCTTGTTTTTTTCGATAACGCCGTGAAGGCAACACTAAGCGTTCACTCGCTAAATAACATATTTAACCGATACTTTCGCCCAACTGGACTGTTTATTAGTCATTTATTAACCTTTTATTGTGAAAAGATCATAAAAGTATATCAGTAACAGGCGCTGCTGAAGATTTGTAAAGGCTAAGCAGGTATTACCTTCACCCTACGGTTACGGTAGCTTTTAAAGCTTGCTTTTTCACATTTAGCGCTGATTTTCCGTCAAAAACACGTCTAATGAATAACAAATCATCGGGCTAAATTCGGCTATACATGTATGCTGTAGTCCTGCGTGCCGGGTAACGTTAGCATGCTAAGCTAAAACCAGATGAACGTCAATATGGCGCCTGGTTAGAAACCAGGCCCCAGAGCGGAGGTCTGTCGAGGCTCTTCTGCCTCTGTGCTCAAATCCCTCAACGGAGTGACATGCGTAACAGCGCTAACTTACACGGCTTTCAGCTTTTACAATCCTGAAGAAATCGACAGATGAACAATTTAGCAATCTCACTGATGTAAATAAGATGGACACCACCTCCCAGTTCACCCCGTAGGTTACGCTCTTCCTCTTCCTCCGGTCTGCCGTCAGCAAGTTCAGTACTCATCGGTGCTGCCGCTCACTGTTCTGTCCTGGTACTGCATTTTCGTGAAATGGCGCTGTTTGGTAGCCCCTTTCTATCCCCTGCCTCGCTTTTTGCAGTAATAATTTAGTGTTGTTTTAAAAAAATGCTTTCAAAGCAGCCTTAATAAATACACACACACACACACACACAATATTTAAAAAGTGCACAGTGAGGTAACATGAGGGGGGGGTTGTTGTTGTTGCTAGGTTTTTAACAGACCTGTTGCCACCGATTTTCAGTCTACTTTATGTGTAATTTGGCATACCTCCACTTTTTCGCTTCATTTTCCCTCCTAAAGAATGGCTTTTTGACAGCCATCCTCCCACTAATACGATGTTTGATGAGGCTTGGGCAAAGCAGATGGATCAACTCAAGGGCCAGACGCATTCAATATCCCGTATCAGGTCTTTGCTGGATTTTTCCACGTTTATTTTTGAGCCTGCTACTCCTTCTTTTTTGAGGACACACTCTCCTGATATGCCAAGTTTTAAGCTAATAGCTTTTTGTGAATAACCTTATTGGTGTAAAAATACTATTTTGTACCGGAGATTTATAGAAACTTAATACTATTGTGAATTATGGGGCTTTGTAAGTCTTATTAACTTACTTGAAGTTGTTGATCCATCATTCTTAAAACCTTATTGCCAAAACTTTCATTTCCCTCTTTCCAGAAGTGAGGGTAATTTTTTTTGTTTGTTTAACTGATTTTCCTGCAAAGAAATCTCAAATATAATCCGTGGACCACTCCTGCTAAATATTTATGAATGCCTGTCCTATAACTCCTGACATCAGTGAGCACTCACCTGTTGTGACTGAGTGCTGCTTGGAGGTTTATGGCTGTTGTAGATTTAGATTGTGCACAGACACCGCTTTGAATATATAACCTGTTATCGGCTTCCATATTATTCTCATCCCTATATCCCACTCCTAACAAAGTAATGACTAAACATTAAAATGTTTGTCGTGAATTTGGACCTAGAAAATTTTAAGGAAGCACAATTACAAATTTACAAGCAAATGTTTTCTTCTGGAAAACTGTTATCTGTATTATGGCTTAAAAGTGTGACTGAATCACAGCAAATATAAAGAAAAAAGGAGACAAAAAGCAGCAACTTCAGATGATTGTTCTTTCAAATCATTTATCATTATCATCAGTGGAGCTACTGTCCTGATTTCCAGCTTAACTTATGCTGGGCCTTAGTGTAGCCTGTGAGTTCATCCTGATTGGCTGCCCCTCATAAGCAGAAATTTTAAACAGCATGCAGGTGTGACTTTTGTACCGAGCCAGGGCTGTGGCTCTCTCTGACATCATACAGAGCCATGAATAGAAAAAAAACCCCAACCAACCAAACAAACAAAAAAAACAAAACAGTCTGACAGCAGGAACACATCGGTCGCTTCTGCTGTTTCTAATGGAAGCTTGCTTCCTCCGCTAAAAGAAAAACAAAGTTCGGGACAAAGCATTCTCGTTTCACTAAAAATCCTCCAGGAGGAGCAGAGACTCCCGTTAACTGTGGCCGGATGAGCCAAAAATGGACCTGACACCGCTTTTAAGGATGTGGACGACGTGCTTCTGAGACGCTCTGTGGCACATCTCGTGTAATTGAAAGCAGCTCTGTGTACTCCTGTGGTGGAGTCTGAGGTTTTCTCTCAAGGACTGCTTTCACATAGGCAGACTTCACGACCAGAAACTCAACATGAACATCTACCACTGTAACAGAACATACATGTCACACACAAGAACCATCAACATCAATGCAATCTTTCTTCTGCCACACAAACACGCAGAGAACAATTTTATCTTCAAAGAAAGAGACGCACAACTTAAACGTTTCCATTAAATCAAAAGTAGTTTATTTAACTTTGCCTTCTCTGTATAACTTTATTATAATAAGACACTTCTCTGCTTGTACATTGCTCCCTTGAACTAAAAATGGCAACATTTGTTTGTGGGAATGTAAGTTGGGGTAGACAAAAACTTAGATACATACCAATATACATACATGTGTGTATATTACGGTTCCATTAATAAAACCATAAATGCTAAAAAAAAACGGTCTGACCCACTCCAGGTACCTCGGTAATGCTGGAAACATAATACAATCTTTTGAGTAATTTTTTCTCTCTTTTATCTGGAATACACTTTTGTTTTTAACATGGGTACATACAATAATGCGCACATCAACATTAAGAGTTAAGGAGGGATGAAAGACTCTTTGAGCCAGTGTTAAAGAGTACAGCTATCAATGAAGAAACCGGTAACAGGCAAGGCAAGCTGCACCCACGTGTGTTCATGCTCAAAGTCAGAGTGGAAAAATAAAATATGTCCAACTTTGCTTGCCTGCTGACGAACATATGCTTAAATTACACACACACAAAAAAAAAACAACTGGTGACGTTTCCCACTGCAGGTTCTTCATCTGGATGAACATATACACACAGCTGAATGTATATATGTGGATGTATTTAAGAAACAGTATTATTGTCTTAATAATAATTGGTTAAATCACTCGCGGGCAAACAAGGCAGAAAAGTGCTTGCCATTCATGTTATAACCCTCTGGTCCCCACCCTTAACCCCCGGCCCCGTTATTACACAGACACCGGAAAAAAAACAAAACAAAAACAAAACAACCAAACACACGTACACACACGCTCACATACACGCACACAAATCATCAAATGCCCTACTCACAACATCCCAGAGGCAACCTTCACACTGTTGTCAGTAAACAAACGAACCCCAACTTACAGCAGTGACAGAATTGATGAAGATGAGAAAACATTTTAGTTCACCTTCGCTGTTGTCTCCAGTCTTTCTGTGTCTCTTAAACTTGTGTTTGCGGGTGTGTAATCCTACATCGATGCCACATTTCCTCACTCCAGGTCAGCATTAATTGTTGCAAGTAAAATCTTGAAAACCGTGCAGCAAACTGCAGAAGGTGACACTAGGCCACGGCCACACACACCCCCCCGGTTCGGCTTTAAGTCCTGAATTTTAATTTGAGCTCCCACTTGCTGCCGTCCAACCGAAAACAGCCTTCTCGAGTAAACGCGCTCGTGAAAAATACTTCATACCTCAGACAAGGAGTCCTTCTTGATGCGAGGAGCCTCCGCTATGACAGCAGAGGTGTGTACAACACTCAGCCTTAGCTGTGTACTCTGGGCCCAGACAGAGTACCCCGTCCTGCTTTATCATGTGTAACTTGCCCAAATCATTAACACAAAAGAGGAGGAAAAGAAACAGCAACCGTGGATGTTTGTTATACTACAAGGAGTGCTTATTAGAACATACTCGATCGTCTATCGAAGCATAAACAATTTCAGGAAAAGTCAAACATCTGCTTTATTCTATCATGACCTACATTTTCATTTAATTCATTTCCCCCCTACTTGAAAGAAGGGGGAAAAAAAACAAAAAAACATTTCCATTAAAATGGAAGTCACTCCGAGGAAATAATAGTTACTAAAATAAAGCCGTCACGCTATGTTACAGTCTTCAGAAGGGCAAACAGAACTCAAAAACAGGGCTTAAAACTACTGTCCATGGGGAGAAACTTTAGATTTTTGCAGTGTGCAGAAGTTCTGCATGTGAAGATGCTACGACTAGGCCAAAAACCTCCTCTTTAAAGAAAAAAAGAAAATAACAAGACAAACTATAATGAAATGTCAGAGCAGGTCATCCAAAAAATATAAATCAAAACATCTACCTGAACAAGCAGCAGAAACATTGATATAAAGACCAATCACTGAGCAGTAGGAATTTAACAGGTCTCATCACAGTAATCGGACCAAAAAGTCAGTCAGAGGAGGAATTTGGAAATTTTTAGTAAAAATTGAATTTAATGACCTGCTTTGTAGAAGAGAGAAAACGCGTGCGCGCACGCACGCACACACACACACACACGCGCGCGCACACACACACACACCTAAAATTCCTCAAGAGGCTGAAAACTCAGAGCTGACACGAGGCCAAACAAAAGACAACAGAAACAAAACGTCTTATGGTACATTGTTCTTATTAAAAGATGTAGCTGCATCTCTTTCCTTTGTGAAGGAAGTGATGCACAACTGCAATACAGAAAACCACACGAGGCCAGAGTGTGGTGGAAATATACACAGACACATAAATATAAAAGTTTGGCCGATCCAAATATTCATGCCAATTTAATCCCACATTTTACTTCTGCGCTCAAGTGACCTCACATGCTCTGTGTGGGGTTTAAAAGATGTCACATTTGTGCTTGTATATGTGAGTGTGTGTGGAGCTCAGTGTGACTGTCTTCTGTCAAAATGAGGTGCAACCCCCCGTCCACCAACTGCACAATCACATGCTTGTCAAATCCAACTGGGGTGAGGAAGAGTTGGAAAAAAAAAAGAAAAAAAAAAGAGGATCGGGCACAAATGAACAGAGAGCAAAATGGAACAAACTGAGAAATTTACAAGAACGGACGGCAGATACGAGGATGATGTAAAGGGGAAAGAGGTGACTGGGTGGGGAGGGAGGGGTGGCTAACGTGAATACCATCTCCATTTACTGTACAAAGCACTAATGCCAACAGATAAGCTGTGAAATTACGATCAAAAGGGATTAAAGGTGTAACAGGTTGGGGGTTAACGTGGGTGGGTTTTAACTGAAATGTCGCATATTCCGTCACTTCCTATTTTTCGGTGAGGGCCAGTTCCCACGCTTCTCTCCCCGGTTGCCGCCTCCGCTGCCGGGTCCACCAGGGCCGCCACCAGGTGGGCCGCGGGGGCCTCTTCCTCCCCCTCCACCGCCTCCAGGTCCTCCGGCGTTGACCCTCCGGTTCTGCCGCTCCATCCCAGGACGCTGGCTCGAGAAGCTTCGTTTGTTAGCAGAGGGTTCTTTACCCATCATCTCGCGCTCCACGATGCCGCTACCACCACCTCCTCCTCCTCCTCTTCCCATGTGGTGGTGATGATGAGAAGCATACGACTTCCCTCCTCCTCCTCCCCCCTCTCTGTCTCTGAATTCTGTGAAGTCGCTGCTCTCAGATGCCGTCTCCCACTCCTCATTGGCCTGGTCTGAGTTCTGGTTGGTGAAGTCGGGTGACTTTGCACCGTGGGGGTGCTGTGGGTGCGTGGGACCTACGCTGCCCTGGTTGTAGTGGTGATGGTGGTGGCTGTTTGCATTACTGAGATGACCACCACTGTTGTTACTGTTGGCTGTGTTGTGTGTAGCATTCTGGGCATTTCCTGTCATGGGAGCAGAGACTGGGGCTCCATTACCATCTTGAACTGAATTCACGGAAGGAGACGAGGGTCTTCCGCCACCAATGACCCCCACTCCGCCGTTGATACGAGCAGCATTCTCTCGCTCCTTCAGTTTCCGGAAGCGGGGTGGCTTGTCCTGCTGGTGCTGGGATCGCCCATGACGACGGCGCCTAGGTGGTCGCTCAAAGCCACGATTAGGAGGAAGAGGAAGAGCATTAGGCCCTCCAGAGTTTGACATAGGGTTTGCAGAAGTTTGATGGGTCACAACTCCTCCGTTTTCACTGGAAACCAGAGTAGCAGAGGTTGTTGTAGCAGGCAAAGACGGCTGAGGGGGGTTGTTCCCCTGACTTTGAGTTTGACTTCCGTCAGCCACCTTGTCCTTCTTCTCGCCAGCATTTCCTCCTCGGCCTAAGTCTTTGGGCCCAGAGCTCTGTGGCGGACCTTGCTGTTTCCGGGTTGAAGCTGAAGACTTGGAGGACCCACCGTGCGAGCTTGAGCTGGGCCCAACACGGTGTCCCCCAGCTGTTGCTCCCATATTGCCACTACTCCTGTAGCTGTTTCCTCCTCCTCCACCTCCACCACCCCTGCCCCTTCTAGAGGGCACACCCCTGGGGGTGAAGACACGGGCCTGGGAGCCTCTGGATGGAGCATTTGAAATATTTACACTGCTAGTGGTATTATCAGAGCCATTCTTGGTGTTTGGTTTCTGGCTGTCTTCTTTGTCCGAGTGGCCGATATCGCTTGCTCCACTCTCGCTGCCTGTCTCGGAGCCTCTCTCCCTCCTCCTCTTGGGGATTTCTTCATACTCCGAACCCTCACTGCGGGTTTCACTGCGGTTTCTGGCCCTGGCTGGGTTATGCTGAGACCGATCCTGACCGTGCCTTCCACCGGCTCCTTCGCCCTTGGATTCCTGATGATGGCCACCACCGACTGTTGAGCGGTAGTCTCTTCCACTCCTGCCGCCCATTCTGCCCCGACTTCCACCCGTGGGTCCAGCACTGGCCGTGTAGGTGCCCCGGTATCCGCGGCCTCGCCCATAGAATTCTCCCCCTCTTCCTCGGCTGGCTCTGTTGCCTTTCTGGGGGACTCCGTGGTGGTGAGAGGTGCTGCCTCCCTTTTCAAAGGAACGGTCTCTGTCCCTCCTGGAGGAGGACCCTGAAAAACCTGATGTAGTAGTATCTACATCTTTGGGACCTCTACCTGACCCTCCTGCACCTGAGGATCGCTCTTTTCCACCATTTCTGGGTTTGGATGTCTGGGGTGGCTCATCCTTAGAAACCGATGTGTTCTGGGAGTTGGAGGAGGCATCCTGCTTCATAGAGACAGACTGTCCACCATCTTGTTCTTTATCTTTTCCAAATCCTGGGCCTTGTTTTTCTCCTCCATCTGCATCCACTGCCTCTCTCTTGATTTCTTTCAGCACTGGCTTCTTAATGGGCCCAGCCCTCCTGTTGGCATTGCTCCCTCCTGATTGGTTGGAGGGTTTGTGGTCCAATGGAGTGTTGGAAGAGTCCTCTCCTCCACGGGAGTTGTTTCCACCTCCTGCATTGTTGCCCCTCCTTCCATGAGAGGAACCACCAGTAGTATTGCTTCCAGGCCGTGGACCCCAGTGTGTCTCTGTCTTGTGCTCCCGCCCTCCTCTTTGGTTTGATTTAGGATGAGGATGCTGCTGCTGTGGGGGCTGACTGTGGCTGCCAAGTTGAGACACAGGTGGGCTAGAAGTGTTGGCTGAATGGGGAGTATATGCCGGGCCAGTCTTCTCTGGTTTCACATGGCCACCACCTCCAGCGTTACCACTGCTGCCTCTTTCAACATGACTGTGCCCAATACTGGTTTCGCTCTCTCTGTGTGATGGGTGATGGTGTGGTGCCACTTTGGCATTCCCATCCTCCCTGGCGGAAGAGGAAGAGGAGGAAGAGGAGCAGGAGGATGAGAGGGAAGGTTGGTGAAGAGGAGGAGAAGAGTCAGTCTTCTTAGCTGGGGCCTCACCACCTCTGTTCTCTGTCTTATGGGGATGGAGGGGGAAGTGAGGCTGTTGAGGGTGGTGGCTGTGAGGGTGGTGGAGGTGAGAGTTGCTTTCAGCAGGGGGGTGATCTGGACGCCCGCTACGATCATAGTGAGGATGTGGGGCTCCCCATATCTGGCCCTGCTGAGCTCCTCGGGCAGGCCCTTCATCCTGGTGGGGGAACCCATGTGGCTGACTTCCCCTTTCACCCACCCTCTGATGCTGGTGAGGAGGCATTCTTGCACCCTGATCAGGGAAGTTGCTGTAGTTGCCCTGTCCACCGATGTAGTGATGAGGGTGATGGCCACCACCCTGGTTGCCAACAGGGGGTGGGGTTTGATTGGATGTCCCAGATGCAGAGCTGGGCTGCTGAATGGGTCCCAATCCACCCTCTCGCATGCGGTGTGGAGGAGTGTCGCTCCTATGATAAAGAAAGACAGAATACAAAATATCAACTTACTCACTCAAAATGAAAACACAGATGACAAAAACAAAAACAAAGAAAAAAATTTATACAGACACTTTTAGAGTTGCTCTATATAGCCACAGTAAAGAGACTAGTTTAGCCACTCAAGAGACTAGACTAGTCACTCAAACAAAACTGAGTATCCATACCTGGGCCCTTTGGCCACATCGTCATCCTCTGATGCCTGCTTCTGTCTCAGGGGAGAAGTTAGCCCATGGTTTTCCCCTCCTCCAGGGAACACTTCGGGCCCCCAGGCTAGTTTAGGATCCATAGGGGGAGTCCCACGGTGAGGATGCCCTGGATGCTGTTGCTGCCTGTCAAAGGGGTCTGAACCAGAGCCCCCAGAATCAGACCGCTCACGCCCAATAAGCCCTGAGTAAAATTTTAAGAAAAATATCTAAGTCAACAGCCAACAGCGTGACTTCACAGTAACACAACACCACCGAACATTTTAACCATGTCCTGTAATAATTTCATGATTTAATCGTATTACTTGTGATTATGCATCCACTCACCAGAAGGATGCATGCCAGCCTGATAGTATTCCATGGGTGTTGGACGACCCTGTATCATACGAGGGTCCATGTAGGGCATCATCATCCACCGAGGGTCAAAATTCATTGGTAAGGGTGGAGGTCGAACCATACCGCCAGGCTGATACAAGGGTCCGCCCTGTTTAGGTCCAGGTCCAGGCTGGGGAGTTGAACCTGGTGAAGGACCTTGTGGAGCCTGGGTCTGTGGGGACAGCTGGCTTTGTGATGCCTGGCTGTGTTGCTGCTGTTGCTGTTGCCACTGCTGTTGTTGCTTTAGGAGTTGCTCCTACAGAGAAGTAAATGGAAAAATACAGTCACTCACGATGTTTTAAAGCACTTCCCTTTGGAAAAAAGAAGAAAAAAAAAATCACAGTGGCCCTGCTCATTCAGAATGCAACAACACACAAACTCCATTTGTCTCATGTTTGGAAAAAACAAAACAAAAAGAAACCTGCTGCTGCCTCTGAAATCGAGGTGGAAGAGACTTCTGATACTTTGAGTAGCCCTGGACAGGAGGACCACCAGCTTGACGACCGGATCCCCCTCCGATATTTTCGACCTTTACTTGGTCGATTCCTCTTTCGCCTCCACTTCCTGTACGAATGTGAGGAGTGCTCACAGCTTCTTCCTTACTCTCTCCTGGTAAAGGTACCTCCAGTGTGGGCTGCTGTGGCTGTGATGCAGCCAACTGGGGACACTGTTGGGTATCTAAATCAGGAACAAGGTTACAGGGTTAAATCTGTAGTCATCATAATTATTATTATGTAGTGTATATACTTAAAATACTATATTAAATCAAGAAGAAAGTGTTATTTACTTGAATGCTTCTTGGTGATTTTTATCAGGATAGGTCAGTGTTTCAGGCCAAACTCACCTGCACCAGAGTCGTAGCTGCTGTTGCTGCTCGGTCGCTGGCGGTCATTAACAGCTGGACAGGTCCCTGACTGGACAACTAGCACTGGAGGCTCCTCAGAGTCCACACAGGGGGAAGGAGGCTGGCTGATATTAGGGGAGGAAGCTGAAACTGATGGACTTGGGCTGCCTGCTGTAGCAGCTGTTGAATTTCCATCAAGGCTGGGTGTTTTGCTGCCGCCGCCACCACCAGCACTCGTGTTGCTGCTCTGCTGTTGCTGCTTTTCGTCCAGCCTCTTTAGCTTTTCTGCACAGGCTGCACGTCTCTCCTCCTCCATCCTACGTTCCTCCTCCTCACGCCTTCGACGAGCTCGCTCAACAGCAGCAGAGATCTCAGAGGACGACTGCTTCCTGCGCTGACGCCACGTCTCGTCCTCATCATCGCCCTGGGCTGTATGAACCAGCAGACCAGGCTGTGTAAGAGGGTTAGGGGCTCCTGCTGCTGGTTGATGCTGGGCAGGAGCAGGTTTCAATGGGCCAAGAGAGGCTCCCTGGTTGTGGGGCCGATCCTGAGTAGTAGTGGAAAACACTGAATGTTTTATCGTGAAGTTTTTAACCTTCCAAGTGAAATTACTGTAATCTTTTAAAAAAGTAGAAATGTATGTATGAATGATAACGTTCACTTCAATAAAAACCAAAGTGAAGGGGAAAAAAAGCGAACTTAAAACTAAAAATGACTCTGCTATAAGACCTGTCGGTGCTGGATGAGCAATGACAAAAATGATTTGTCTATGAGGCCCTGTCCCGGTGTCTACCTGTCGGTAAAAGGAGTAGGGCCCTGGTCCGAGGAGCGGCCCAGGTGGGGGGGAGGGCTGCTCCTGGGGACCACCCAATCCAGGCCTGCGCCCCTGTATACAGGCAGACACAGTTAGCTAAGGTCCACCACAATTATCTACACCCGTACCAAAATACAGACACTAACACATGCCTGTCCACAAAAAAAAGTCTTGCCTTAACAGAAAATTACTCACGGTAACCTGTTGTCAATTTGAAAAATTCACAAGGCTTCAACGTAAGGTTAAACCTTAGGGCCTTTTCCACTGCAGGAACTCGGAGCACACATTTACAGAAACAACCCCAAATCAGCCTGTTTAAGCCTGTTTCTATTGAGGTGTAGGATTCACCTCAGACATAAATCTTCCTGTGCCAAAAAACACCACGAAAAGTGAGGGATTCAAGAGGACAATTCTACTTTGCTCCTCTTCCTCACCTGCAGAGTAGGTACAGGTAAGTTTCTCTGAAAACACCCCTTTAAGAGGTCCTAAAGGGATGGTTCCTAAAAGAGCCCAGAAGTTCCTGCAGTGAAAAATGTCTTGTTGTTACTGCTGTTCAGCACAGTACCTGATAGGTGGATGGCGCTCCCTGGCTCCCCCAACCATTACCTCCCTCCTCGGCCCATCCTGGCTTGCTGGAGGGGGGTTGGGGGCCATTGTCAACATTAGAGGGAGGGGTCCTGCGGGTCTCTCCACCGCTGTCCGAAGCTCGAGAGTGAGAGGTTGCAGTGGGGGCATCCTGAGACCTCTGTTGATCACTGAAGACAAGAAAGACAAAAAATGTAATTAAATCATATCTACAAAAACAACAACAAAAAATGTATTTTTATTATGCACACATTTCATGTACTTCTTCACTCACCGTGAATCGTTCTTGCTCTCGTTTCTCTCCTCTTCTCCCTCTTCATCTCCTTCATCATCGCTGAACTTCAGCTTGGCGGAGTAATCTATCTCCTCATGAGCTCCTGTTTCAGCAAAACAACAAAAAACAAAATGGAAGCCATCAGAACCATGTTTGTGCCAAACATCCACAGTGTAACATTATTCAGCAGCCATCACTAATCCTTCACTCTTCTTCTCCCTCCAGCAACTTAAACCATGCTGGACGGATCAGCATGAAATTCGATATGCACCAACAATAGCAATCTTCAAAAGCAGTAAAGGGAAGCCTTGGGAGAACTCGCTCTGTACAGCTGAACTAAATTAACTGAAAATGTTGCTTGCATAAGCAAGACACAAAAACAAGTCTTTACTAAAACACTGAAGGTGTTTTAGCTGTTCTAGTTCAGTAACAACATTAACCCTTTCATGCACAGTGGTCACTACAGTGGACAGTTATTCAAAGGCTGTCGCACATAAACCACTACGTTGGACACTGATCTCATAAGTCAAAACATATGTTGTCCACCTAAGTGGACATGTAAAAAACTCTTTGAAAAGTACATGTTTAAAAAAATGAAGTTCAGAAATCTTTTTTCATGCCGAAAGATGAATA
>VURO01035516.1:0-13792 GCA_015108175.1 Pelvicachromis taeniatus | reverse complement strand
CCTACAAGTACCTGGAGGTGGATTATACTTGTCAGTGTAAGTACCTTAAACAGTAACGGAAGTACAACTAAAAAAAATAAAATGCTAGCAAATAAAATCTTCACAAGAAGCCTCATCTTTAGTTTTATCTAATTCGGTCAGACCTCTGTGACTGAGGCTTAATATTGGACACTCAGTCATTCACATCATGACATTTTACAGAACATCCTCTTTTTATTCTCGTAGTCTTAAAAAGAACTCATCAATATAATTTGGAGCATCTGCATCTAACTTCATGTCTGAAACATCCGTTTATTGTGTTGGCTTAAATACACCTTTGTTTTTTAAGGTGGTTTTCCAAAAATCAAACTGTTATCTCTGTATGTTTGTTGGGTCTTTACCTTACAGTATAAAATGCCTTGAAGTGACTGCTGACTTGGCAATATTTAAATAAAACTGAAATCAATCGTGTCATGAGCTGTGTGCAGGCAGAAGTGGTGGACCCAAGGTGCAGACTCACGGAGACCAAAACTTGAACTTAAAACAGATTTTAATGTTGAACTCAAGGGTAACAAAACTGAAACTACAAAATAACTTACAAAGGCAGCATAGAATGAGGGAGATCACGACACAGACCAAAGAAAACACAGGGCTTAAATACACAGAGGGAGCAATCAGGAAATGAGAAACAGGAGGGAAACACAGCTGGCACAAATCAGGGCTAACGAGACAAGGGAAGCAAAATCAGACACATTAACGTGAGACACGGACTTCCAAAATAAAACAGGAAACACAACACAGACGCGGGCTTGACACAGAAAACATTTCTCAATTCTAAGTACGCGAGTCCGTACTCGCGTTCTCTGCAAGTCCGGTCTTGCCGAGAATGCGAGTACGGACTCGCGATTTGTACAATTGGAACACCAGCATACTTGATGATGTCACAGGTCCGGAGTTTTTACTACGGTCGCCTTTAACTGTGATTAATATGTTATAAAGCTTAACTTTAATCTCAGTCAAACTGATTTACCCAGGAACAAATCAAACACTGAAATAAACCAAACATTACGATTTAGAAGTTATCTAAGAGACTTATATATCATAACCTGAGTAGCGAAAGACCGCGGGCTAGAGCGAGCCTCGACCTCCCGGTCAGCCATGTAGCTGGTGGGTAACAGACGTCTCCAAAAACGTCGGCACACCCCCGCAAATACGCGATGTCTTGATGAAAATATCTAAAAAGTTTATTTTGTGACCCAGAAAGAGTAATATTTAAAAGTTTTTAGCCCCGCTTCTCCGCCATTGCCGCGATTGAGTTTTGGACAAAATGCATGATGGGATTTTTGTCTCCACCAAGTCCACACAGGTCACCACTAGGGCTGGGCAAAACGATTATTTTCCGAATCGATGAATCTAGTGATTAATTTTTCGATGCATCGATGAATCTAATGATATATGTTACTGCTAAGCAGCTTAAATGAGTTTTGCATTTACGGAGGTTGGGTGTTTATCTCTGAGTGTGTGTCTACGTGGGGGGTGTCTGGATGAATTAAAGGGTAAAAACCAGCGTTAGTAAAAAAGTTGAAAACTTACGGTCGTTTTATGATCGGCCATTTCCACCTTACAAAGCCGGCAAACGACTGCATCACTTCCTTTTCGGTTAAAATATCCCCATACTGTAGAACTGTTTGGGGGGCGTGGTTTAAGTCGACATGTTACCGCTACTCGCTGCCGCCATGTGTTTTTTTGAAAGTGACGACGCATCGACGCAAGTTTTTTACATCGACGTATTTTACGCGTCGACGTAATCGATTGCGTCAACGCGTTGTCCCAGCCCTAGTCACCACCGATGCATGCTCGATAAAATGGGCGGAGCGAGACCACAGCCGGGAACTTTTCGCGTTCTCGGCTTAATGCGTACTTTGAATTGGGACAGTACTTGGTGTCGACTGATGACGTATAACGAGTCCGCTAGAACGCAAGTACACACAATTGCGCAAATTGAGAAACGGCCCTTAAGTAGTTTCATATAAAGCAATGCATCATGTTCTGTAAAGTAGAATATTTAAAATGAGCTCAGAAAAACATGATGACACCGTCTCCACAGCACACAGCAGGTCTCAGCACCATCTTTCAAACCTTCCCTTTCACTCTGCTGCCATCCTTCAGTCACAAATAAAGCCCTGACATTCAGCTCCGCCCCACTCGCACTCTTCCTCACCTCTCTTATGTTACTGTTACCTCGGATGGTTGAACTAAGGTGTAAAAACTCACCCACCCACTCCGTCTCTACTCCTTGCAGCTTCACTGTTACAACTGTCACTCTCTAATTCACACACACACACACACACACCATACCTACACTTTTCCAGGCCCTCATCCACCTGCTTGCACACCTCACCACTGCATCAGTCTTCATACATGTCCTGCTCCACCCTTTATACACTTTCTCTATATCCATAAACACAGTGCAGCTCCTTCTGACATTCAACCATCAAACACGCAGTTTATGGAGCTCATTCTCAGCTTGAAGCCATACCGCTGCTCAATGATAGTCGCTACTCTCCTCTCTGCTTAACCCAGGGTTAGAAATATTACTTCTTAAACATGTGTAACTGACACACTAACAGGGGGAGAAATTTCAGCAGTCTTAGTAGTTTTACTTCTTATATCAACTCAAATTAATAAACGTTCCCAATATTATCAGATAGCATGATTTAGTCTTGTTATTATCCCACTGTGGTAAAAATGGTGGGCGTAGAGGGTCATTAGTTTAAGTCTGATTGTCTCCCTATGAGTGTCACTTCCTCTCTGCTGTGCTCTCTAAGAAAACAATGCTGTAGCACAAGCCAATTCTATTAACACAGCCAATTCCTGCAACTGGCTCCATCTGCAACTTTCAGCTAGCAACTGTGCTATCCCGGTGTGAGAAATGCATGTCAGCACAAATTCTGAAATAAGCCCAAGAATCACCTCCCAAAGGTGCGCCACTGTTGGTGCATCAGCCCAGGAGTGCTCTGCATTCAGCCCGCTCTTCCCATTCTTGTAGATCACAACAGAGAAGGATTTATCAAACCACCTGGGAGAGGAGAGAAGATAAAGCACAAACGGAGATTGGATGGGACATAAATAGATTTATGAGTCGATATTCTTGCCAATAAATAAACAAATGAAAATCACGAGGAACAAATGAGTTCCTCAAAACATCTGACACAGCTACAACTCTCCATAGGGCAGGGCTCTAGAGTGTGACGCACATGCAACCTAATTTCTTAATGGTACGACTAAAAAAAAAAAAAAAGATCCTAGGGCACACCAGTTCGACCAGCCGTTCGAGTAAACAACACCAAAAAAAATTCTCTGCAACTCTATGTCTCCGTGTGGTCAACAACAGACACACATTATGCCCATACGGTGGTCTAAACCAATCAGAAGAAGTCAAGGGTGGGACCTCTCTGATTGGCTGTGGTCCAGATATTCCTGTAGGTGTGTGTACGTTTGAAAGTGCAGGCGCCCAATAGAAGTGGATGTAGCTGCGGGTGATGAGAAAAGATGAAAAGAATAATAACTTTTTCGTTAAGTTAAGGCCTGATCCGTCCGAAATTCATAGACAGTGCTCCGACACGGAGCCATCAACCTCTCACGTTATGTCCAACACTGGTCTGGAGACAGCATCAGATAATGAGCCACATACGATCGACTCTGATCCAGAGCCCACTGAAAGTAAAAGAGGGAAAGTGTATACATTTGGAAGAGAGTGGCCTGACCAGTTTTCCTGGCTAACATACAGGAAAAGCTGACAATGTGCTGCACTGTGGTGAGTGTGGAAAGACCATGGCCAGGTTGGCAATGCAGCATTAGTGACTGGCGCCAATACGCTTTGAATTGAAACGCTGAAAAAGCACCAGAAAACACATTATATGTCCTCACTGCCTTTCTGCAGCAGGCAGCAGCAAACAGGTCAGAGGAGGCCGAGATGATGATTCAGTTTAACATTGCCTACAATAAAGTTTCAATTTGAGCTCAGTGAAGCACTTTAAGCACTTTTTCAGTAACTTATCTTTATTGTAGAACTGTGCTGAAAATAAAGAACTCTGCGTTGACAAGATGGTTAGTTAATCATTTACAAATCAATATTGTCTGTATGGACAGCACTAAAAAAAAAAAAAAAAGTCCACCACCATATATGTAGTTGGTGCATTGCACTGCAAATTGTCAGTGGGCACAAACACAGGTAAGCACGATGGTGATTTACATCACTTGGATCGGAGGTGACCCTAGTCGAGTCTCAGATGCAGAAATAAGAATCCTGGACAAAACATATCCCAGCAACCAGAACCAGTATCATGGAGCAGAGCCAAGTCTATAACCAGTGTCACAACAACAATAATACTGATGCCACGCAGATATCTTTGCAGTGCAACTCTTTCACAGTAGTAGTAATTATTTTGAGAACAAAACACACACACCAAAAAAATGTATCAATAAGATTTCTTATTGGGACACTTTGGGTCCCTTAGTCCACACAAAGTATTTATCACCAGTGTCCCCATCTTCTATTGGCTACTTTCAGCAGAACAGGCCACATGAAAGCTCACTCATATCAAACTGTGTACTGTGAACTTAGTGCCATCTTCAAGAAAATCTCCAGAGTCTGTGTCGGTGTGGGCGTGTACGTGTGCGAACGCGTGTCTCTCTCATGGAAAATATGCAGCCGTCTGAGGATCAAAACAAAAGTATACACAACATTTCTGTGTCTCCGTACATCCCCTCTGGTCGTATTTTAGGGGAATCCAGGATCCATGTTCATTTTTTGGCCCAGGTGTGACTCAGTGAGCAGCTTAAATCACATCACACAGTTTTGTAAAAAACATGAATAGATGCACACAGCATCTGTCATGAGCCAGCAAAAGCTAAAGATTAGAATCAGATTACTATATTTATGTTTCACTTCACTAATCTCCTGCCATCCTGTCTACTACTACTCTGTTGGTACTTTAGGGGAATCTAGGCCTTTACTGTGTACAAACTTTGCCACGCTAACCAGAATGTTTTTGACACATTCATTGTATGAACTGACAAAAGACAGCAAAAAAAAAGAAAAAAAAAAAAAAAAAAAAAAAAAAAAGCCCACAATCTGAGCTCAACAGTGTAGTAAATTCAGTCCACTCATTGTAGTATTTATCCCCATCAAGTCCATCTATACAGCTCCAAATCAAAACAGTCAGCTCAAGGCACTTCATACTGGACCTTACGAGAAACTCCAACAATCAAACAAACCCCGTGGGGCCAAGTGCTTGCAACTTGGCAGCAGCCTAGACCTGAACCCCACCCCCGCAACTAAGGCCCAGAGCATTCTCTAGGATGTGTAATCTACTCCAAGTGGTGAAGTAATGACGTATCTTTGGTCTCCAAGATGAACCACTTGAAACTACAAATCTACCCTCACTTTCCCCTTTTTATACAACGCTCACTGCGGTTGGGCTCTTTAAGGCACTTATGTATCTAAGATAGTATATTTAAAACCATGTTTTTATTGACCCAGGTCCATAAAAAAAAAAACCAAAAAAAAAAACCCCACACAGATTCCTTGGCGACCTCCTCACCTGTCGTAACATTTTCCATGAAGCAGAGACTTGGCGTAGCAGTCCAAGTTCCCCTCTGGGTCAGTTCCCCTCATGCCTTGCTCCTCATCATCCAAGGTTACAAAGAAGGCCGCCCTCTCAATGGCATCCAGCGATCTCTTGTTGACCCCAGAGCTGAAGTACTGCTTCCTCATCTCAGCCCAAGGAATTCTGGGAGGGGATGACATGTCTTTACTGTAAAATCATTATTTTGCTCATGGGTCTGTACTCACTGCCAGCACATCTATTTGCACAATTGTCCTAAAAACAAATAGTAAAGGAGCCTCAGAAGTGGAGAAAGTTCACAGAAGGCTCAACTCAGCGGAAACTGCAGATGCTCCATAACAATTATGAGGAAGCATACTTCACTAAACACTGCATCCTTCTCAAGTACTGTCTCCACTCTAAAATAACCTAAGACACTGAAAGCTCACAAAACATCAAACTGTTGTTCCCGTCAATCAGACTGAAGCTTTCAAATTTCCCACACAGTCAAAAACATCAGCATGTGGTGCAAATGTCAAAAACAGATGACAGTTCGTGGACAAAAGTCCAGTGATGTTTTCTAAAATCGTTTAAGCTAAAGCAGCTCGTACTCAGTGTCCGATTTGCTGGTCAGCTCACTACTTTAGTAATACACACTGCTTGATGGATGGGCCATTAACACAACAACTCTTTGCGTTAATTTACTTGGCAGGAGTGTTGGCTTAAAGCAAACAATGTCTTGGCAGCCCAATATCCACATTGTAGTTCTGATGTCATTACTAGCTACAGGAATGTGAGCGCCTGCTAAAGACACACAGTCTAACACAGCCTTAGATGTGTATATATGCCAAGTCTAAGTGTCAAATGATGTGAGCTTATCAAAGAAAATCAGTGTGTATTTCTGTCAGTGAGCGAGGGCATTAAGAAACAACACACTGATGTGCGGGTGTTTGACGTCAAACCAGGACACTCGTTTCTCATCATTGCCAGCACGTAGGCGTTTTTATTAGGCTTCTACATCTTAGGTAAAAAAAAAAAACTAAAAAAAAACTTTCTAGACATGTTTGTACAACAGACATTACAAATACAAACATGTATTTTACTTGAAGAGCTGATCACTACATTTGTTCTTCTAGTCAAGATTTACTTACAGTTCACATGATTAGTTTCCACTGTTTTGCTTTTTATCATTTGAAAGAAGCATTCTTTGTTATGGGGCATGAAGGGTGGCACATGTGTTTTAAAGAGATTAAGAAGTACAAATCTGAGAAACAGTTTAGAGGAATTAAGAGTACAGAGATAGAAACCCTCACGCTTTACTAAAGACTGCCCACAAACAAAGAAAAAGGCCAGGTGACCGTCTTGGCCATTCAACTTCTTTGTTTGAATAAACTCCTGGGTTGCTTTGGCTGTATGTTTTGGGTCATTGTCCGTCTGTAGTATGAAACGAAACGTAATCAGTTTTACTGCATTTGGCTGGATGTGAGCAGACAGCACATCTCTGAACACCCCAGAATTCCTTTGGCTGCTGTACCGCCCATTTGGCTGTCCCAGCGCCCAAACCATCATACCCGTTTTACAGAAGATGGGGTGTGCTTTAGATCATGAGCTGATCCAAGCCTACTCCATACTCTCCGATATAGCCTTTCTATTCTTAACTCTTATGACTGACTTGCACTTGCTGTGAACCCCGTATTTACTTTCACGCCGTCTTCTCTTTATGGTAGACATGGCTAGTGCTATGCCTTTGATCATCCGCCACATTTAGAAAATTCAAACAGCAGCACACTTGCTGCTGCCATGTCAAATTTTTAGAGCCAGAAGTAAGGACTGCCATGTTTTACTTACCTGTCTCCAGCAGTGAGAGCTCCCAGTTTCTCCTCTCCTGGAAGTGGGGGTGAAGGGTCATCCAGGATCCTCTGGATCTGGTACTCAATCTCCCTGGGGGACAGCAGGCGGCCTGCCCGGTATACCCACAGGCGAAAATAGCGCCCCCTGTGATACACTGCCACAAACTCGCTGTCCAGCCAGTGCTGGAGCACATCTGTGGATAAGAGTAGGGCTGTGTCATATCATACCATCCGCAATAATACCGGTATACATTTTTTTGTTTAAACAAGATATAACCATGACACACGTTTATATTAACATGTGCATGTCTGAGTAAGAGCGCATAAGACTCCAATTTACTTCAGTATCCTCCTACAAAGCACAGAAGTCTACAAAACGTACAAGCTACAGATAATCCTGCTACAGATAATCTGTAACCAACTCTGTTCTCAATTTAAATTTCACGTCGTGTATTTAATTTTAATTCAAAGAGAAAAACAACTTCCAGTATTGAAGAGGGAGAGAAATACATCTGCAACAATCAAAGTGCATCTTTATGTACTGTATATACTCTGAGTATGCGTGTTTGTTACCAGTCTCGACTCCTGGTGTGCGTGTTGTGTTAAACATCCTCTCATACTGAGCAGCACACAGGGGGATGACAGTACCTGGAACGCGGCTCTACAGCACAAAGACGCACAAACACATTGGTTATTTTGCATTCATTTGAAATGGATATTAAACCACGTGACCTCTTACTAGATAACACAACATATTCAACAGCAGTTGCTAGCAACACAACAGCCGCTAACCACTAAATACAGCCAAGACAGATGGCTGCATCCTTCGGTCTCTCTCTCTGTGAAGGGAAGCTGTACATAAAAGCAAGGTGGGTTGCACCAAAGGTTCTGCAGCTCTTCATGAAACAACAGTCACTCCCAGGATAACCTGACAATCAAAGGCATGTGTAAACACATCCTACAATGGGCTGTGGGCTACAGCATGGACACAGCCAAGGGCTAATTCTTTATCTGCCTTTCATTGTTATTTTAACTGGCACTTTTGTAAGACAAAAAGAGCGAAACAAAGCGAGAGAGGAAGTGCAAGATTTGACACACACATACATATATTATGTATATACACACATAAAAAAATAAATATATTTTAAGTATATATATAAGTATATAAATATAATATAATATACATATAGATATATAAATAAATAGAGAAAGAAATAGAGAAAGAATATGTGTAGTTGTGTCCATATATTTGTGATTACTTACATACTTTTACACACATGCACGACTCTATATGCTACTATAATAAGATTCTTTGCAAATTATTATTATTACGTATTATTGTCTTTTATTCCGATCAGTCCAATTACATTTGAGGCCGAGTGTATAAAAGCAATGCCACAATATTAATGCAATATTTCCACTGAACGCCTCTGTATTAAAACTGAATCAGAACTTTGAATACGTGAGTGAAACATAAAACAGGAGCTCATCATTACAGTCTGAGAAACGCTGACGTTTTCAGACTACTGATGCAAAACTTGGAAGATTTGTTTTTTTTAATCTGTCAGCAATACGCATCATCATCATCATAATTATTAATAATTATAATTATTATTAATATTTATTTATCAATCATCATCATCATCATCATCATCTTCGTTACCCCCAAACAAACTCATACAAACACACCATCTCATTATTTTTCCAATCTGCACAAATGCGTGTGGCCTCACCGGCTTCAGTTCCTCCCGGTTCACCTTGCGGCGGTACAGCAGCAGGGCAGTGATTGTGTTCCCTGCCCTGGCCGCCGGCACTGAGGTTGGTGTCACGTACAGAAAATCCTGGAAGGACCACACAAAGGACAGAAGATTTTAAACAAATGTAAAAAACATCAGGAGATTTTTGAATGAATGAAATGTTATGCAATTCCCTTCTCTCTCTAAAAACATAACCACCAACAAGATAATGATAAAGTTTGAGCTCGACTGACAGGAAGCTCAAACTTTAAACAACAGGATATGAGGTCTAGATTTACACAAGATAATGGGTAAAGAAAATAAAGCATTCTGACTTTAATGTAACTCTTAACCTTAGCTCAGAATAAACATGTAATTATTTAAAGAAGCAGTGATTACCATGCCATAGTAGTTACTGTTGACCATTATGGGACTTCGGCTCCTTAAATAGACGTATTCCTCCCACCAGTCACTCACCTAGAGCCAAAACAGGAAACTTTGTTCATTCCAAACCAGAAACACAAAGCATGAGAATTAAAAACTGCAAATTTGATTGCTTTGCACTTGCAAGTTCTTTAAGAAAACTTGCAAGTGCAAAGCAATAAATTAACATTATACAATAGCGGTGCCAGTTAAGGCCCACTGGATCCACCTAAAAATCTGCACTGACTCCAACCTCTAACAGTCACACTCAGTATCTGAACAAGACTCAGATCCCCAAGTTCAAAAAGTTCAAACACCAGGACGGAGGCTGTGATGATTTTTGACATACATGGAGCACAAACGCTAACAATTTGCTTTTTAAATAAGTACAGCGTTACTCTAGTCAGTGGTCCCTCACAGACTACAGAGCTGGCAAATAACATTTACTCAATTAAAAGTTTACTGTGCCCAAGCATTATTCTGAGATACTGTCATCAGAAAAAGCTCAGAGCCAGCAGCTTCAGGATCAATGCAGTTAAATGATGGAAATGGGTGAATGGGAAAGAGGCCATGTCCTGTGACCTGGTGAAGTTATTAACAAGCTGGAAAAATGATGCAAATAACTTACATGTTGTTATGTAATCCTGCTGCACCAGCGTTGGCAAGGTTAAAACAAACAAAAACGCCACACACAAGTTCATAGAATCAACTCGGTACAGATGACAATTGTGCCTATAGTTCTTATAAGTGTCCCAAACATACCAGTCTTTATTCCTAAAACGTTTTTAAAGAATAAACTTATTTCTATGTTCATCTGGAACAAAATCATCCCTATAATTAGGAAAGAATATTTAGAAAGACAAAGGGAGGATGGTGGGTTATCCTTACCCAACTTTCTTTACTATTACTGGGAAACCAACGTCCATAAATTGTTGTATTGACTTACAGACCCATCAGATGTTGGATCTCCAGACTGGGTCCACCTGGAACAACACTAATAATCCGCTCTCACTTAGCTCTGTGATGTGCAGCCCATTGAGCAGAAGTCACTGGACCAGCAATGCAGTCGATCGAGGCTCTTTAAAACTATGGTTCCAATTTAGGACTCCTGTACAGTCGGATTTAGGATTCCTGTACAGTCCGATGTTCATTTCGCCCCATCAGTGATAGATCCATCATTTCATCAGTGGCACAGGAGAAGCATGACATGTGTAAGGAACCTTTTTAAAAGAGGCCATTTCATTTCTTTGAGCAGTTGAAAGAAAGTCCCACAAACTGACTTTTTCAGGTACCTACAAGTACGCAGTAATAAAGTAAAGACCGATTTTTCTTTAACAACATGGCTTGATGAATGTTTGGACATGAACCCAATGGATAGGGGCCTGGTGTGAGCCATAGCAGGATTCAGGGTTCGGTGTCTACATCACTTAGCCATTTGAAAATCTAAGAACTGGGGAAACTCTTCACAGGTGAAACCTGGCAGGCTCTTTTGTATTTTAAGACTGAATTCTTAGAGTGGCAGAACCCCCCCCCCCCCCTCGCTTTTTTGTTTGTTTGTTTATTCCTTTGGCCTGACAGCTGTCGGCACCTGTTGTTCTGATTGTATTGTTCTGTGGGTCATGTTGTTTTGCCATCTTTAAAACCAATAAAAAGATTTGAATAATAATACACATATTCATTTTCATTAAATTATTGGGGAAATTATAAAGTTTAATAACCTATTTTATTATGAAAATGACAAAAATGATATTATGCACCAAAGAAAATTGATTTTTGTTGGTAAGCACCGTAAATTATAGGTATCATGTAATTTGGAGAAAGGCCTGTGTGTTTTGCCCTTAACCATGAGTAACTCTGGGTTAGTCAATGACCCACTCGCCGTCACAGTCAGATGGCCAACTGTACTGTGTGTTCTTGCTTCTGAATACGTACATAGTTGGTGGCCCACAGAGCTTTAAGTTTCAGGTAGCGTTGGAGGCGGCCCCCCAGATTACACTCAAACTCATTGGCCAGGTCTGTCATGCGTTTAAACTCCGGCTCCGTCAGCAGAGGGCGCACCGACTCCAAGTACTGATAATGACAAACATTAAAACGGCGTCAATCTGATTCTCGGACACAAGGTGATAAGGCCAACAAGAGAGTGAAGAGGATGGGGAGAGAAACCAATCTTACGTGCTCCACCATGTGTTCAGGTGTATGTTCAGACTCACCCTGCTCACTGTGTCGTGGATGGCGGGGACAGGAAGGTGAGGTAGAGACGACTGATAGCTGTACAGCAAAGGCTTCCTGCTTGACAGTAACCTCACCAGAGGCTGAGGGAAACAGGAGGTCACAGACAGACAGTCATTACACAGTGTGTTTTCAACTTCAGGACATTTTTTCATCTCTATAATAAAAAGTGATTTTATCCCTGGAGAGACATTTCCTATCTCTTAAAATAAACAAACAAACAAAAAACTCAGTCTTTCATTATTAGGAGAGGCTGGGTGAAATCTTTATCCTGAGAGGGGGTTCAGTGACAGTGAAAATAAAGTTTCTCTAAAGCTCTTTCAAAGTTCTCTTCCAGCCAGGAGGAAGATACGGCTCCTGTCCAAGAGTGAATAATGGAGCTGCAGTTCATTTCATTTAATCGTCCACTTTCCTACTTCTAAACAAAACACATGCTTAAGGCATTATTGCTACTGTAAATCATGACCACAGCAGAACAAGGCTTTACTTCATCTCCTGCAAGCTTGGCGGTGTGTTAGGGCCACTTAAAAAAAATAAACGACAAGAACTGAGGCAAAGAAAATAATCCAGTGAAACCGTTACTGCTTGAAAAGAAAAACGGCACAAAAACAAAAAGCAATCAAAACAAAAAACACTGTTACATATGGAACCACTCAGCCTAAAAGTAGTCAAGGTGTAACTTTTGGTTCATGTTATCCAACATAAATATTAAGCTCAGTCCGGTCAAATTAATAGAATAAGTCATCAAGTCCAAAACATGTGCACAGCAGCCAGTGGAGGAAGCTGTGGGACTGAGCAGGAACGTGGCTTACCACCCAGACTTTGGTGGTGTTGGAGATCTGGCCGTGCTTTTCGAACATCCACTGGTGGTAGGACAGCAGCAGTTTGAGGCAGAACCTGAGGGCGAGGATGAGGGAGAGCCACAGCACAGTGCTGAAGACCAGCGCTGACACCATAGTCTGACCCTGGGCACTGAGGGACATGTGGAGGCTGCACAGAGAGAGTGAGATCACTTTAAGGTGATTGTAAGTGACTGAATGCTGTTACTTTAACAGACCCAGTCCCATATTGGGGGGACTAGACAATTTAGAGTCCAGCCAAAATAAAGCTCAAATATTAAACATACAACTGACTGGGAATCAGTTTCAAATGTGAGGTAATTAGCAGTATTATCTGATTATAGCTACACTAAACACTGTTCTGAAGTATTTTTTATATACGACTAAGAACTGATGCAAATAGTGGCCAACACATCCTGTCATAACAGCTTTTAGATTTCACAGTGGCTTCAAAAACTGCTGTCCTTTGACAGGTTAACACCAAATTACGAATTTTAAACAAAAAAAAAAAAAAATCTATTTCATTAGCAAAACAGAGAGTGTGCATTTCACTCACAAAGCTCATGTTAAAGCTCACTATGAGGCTTCTGACGTATAAAAATAAAACAGCAACATCTAGTGGGCCACTGAGGAAGTGAACTATGCATAGTATTAACAGCAGGACAAAGTCAATAAGATGTTAGGATGTTAGATTGCATTTAAAAAGTAATAAACTCATAATGAAGGCAACAAGCACGGGTAGTTCAATTCAATTCAATTCAATTCAATTTTATTTATATAGCGCCAAATCACAACAACAGTCGCCTCAAGGCGCTTTACATTGTAAGGTAGTACCCTGTAAGTTCAGGGTTTTTCCGTGGTCTAGCGCTGCATTAGTACAGCTTGGTATTTAGTAAAGTGAATTTTGACTCTTCTGGAAAACCTTGGTAACTAGCTTTCAGGTGAATGTAACTGAGACACGCCACCTACCAGCTGTTGGCAAACACACTTGCTGATGGCAGCGGTCTTCCCCAGCAGGACAGTGCACCCCACCAAACCACAAAACTAGTCAGGACATGACAAATGGTCTGAGATGTTGACCCAATCACCACCCCCCCCCCCCCCCCCCCCCCCCACCCCCCTCCCCA
>VURO01035514.1:110692-127517 GCA_015108175.1 Pelvicachromis taeniatus | reverse complement strand
CTGATTAGAAACAGCTGGCTGAGTGATGAGACGTGGGAGGACCGACGACAGCGTGGAGGGACTTCCGGGTCGAAGGTCACCCGGCTACTATTGGAGACCAGCGTCTATTTGTCGTGACATGTTTTCAAACTGTCGTTTATTAGAAACGGGCGTCAATAAGAGACAGGCCACAATTAGAAGATATATACGGTATATGAGGTTCTGGTTAGACTTTGAACATACGCAGTTAATGTGAATTTCTATTTGAAGTAAATGTATGTGAATTTAGACAGATTTGCAGTTTACCCCAGTTTATCACAATTAGTCACTGTAGGCATGTAATTGCTGACTTGACCTCATTCAGTCACAAACTAATAGCAGGCTGATACGAGACTGACTCCATCATTTTGTCGTTTTTACGCAGTCTTGACGCACAAAAGAAGATAGCATCTGACTGCGAGCGGTCACAGGGCTGGTCCCTCCCTTTGAAGCCATCGCTTCAAAGGCGACAAGACTGCAAGTTCATTCCACACGATCACATTAGTTGTGGTCTCCAACCGTGCGTGGCTGGAGCGTAACAATCCACATCTGAATGTCTGTTAATAAAGAGAGCAGTTATTTGCTTGAAAACAATAGCTCAATTATTTTTTTTTTTAAATTGTCTAAATAAGAGTGTGTGTGATTTATGTAAATTGTGAGTGGGCTGAGGGAGATCGCTGATATGAAAAGTTATCACACAAGCTGACATCTATGGTACCTATTCAAAGTAGGCCCTGCAATTAATCACAGGCACCTGGTAATGTATTCATTCAGTGACAGTGACCCTCAAAAGGTGAAACTTCCCAAGGCGCCGGTCACTCTGCGAGATGTGTATTTGCACTATGCAATGAGTGCTCCTCACTCAGAACCACTTAATCAATATGTACATATTAAATATGTCCCTTGCAAGACTGAAATTTAATGTGCTTAAAAGAATCTTATTAATGTACAGAAATGATTCACTGCATAACCAGCAATCTACAACACTTAAAATAAACTGTGTGCTTTCTTACCAATCGGTAATTGGTTGCTTATTTTTTAAGTAATATATATTTTATTTAAATTTCTTTTTTTCAGTTTTGGAAAAGAGCCACATGCAGACACATTTCACAACAGTGAGTAGAATTAAAGCAAAATGCTACATTCATTCCCTACTTGTTGGAACTGCTGATAGCGATGCTTTGATTTGACCTCTTGGTGGAGAGGATGAAAGGTTAGAGAAAAGGAATGACTGCCAAATGTACTTGCATTGATTTCTCCTCCTCCATTATTCGTCTACCTGCCACTCACAGTGGATGGAGTGATTTCTGGGATGTTGGTCTGGCAATCAATGACAGAAGAAGAAGAGGTAGTTTTGGTGTGTAGGAGAAAAGGGGGGGGGGAAGGAACCGTGTCCCTGTTTAAAGGGAAAGGTACAGACAGAGAGGAACAGCAGGGGAACAGGTGATCCTGCATGTTAAGCAAATACAATAGGTCGAGGTTGCCTCTTTGCAGAATGAGATGTGTGTGGTGAGCAGATGTTGAAAGTGAAACATTGTGACAAAGGGTAATTACTAAGGCTGACAACAGCACTGCATTAGATTACCTTGCGGCCAGCGAGACAGAGGTTAAAACAACCAACCAGTAGCACTGCAAAATCCTCACACCAACACCAATCTGTTCAAATCTGTTTATCCATATGAAAAAAACTGAAGGGAAAAAAATGATTTGCCATTTTCAGAGAGTTATGTCACAGACTGTTTCTGAGCAACTGCCAGACATCCTGTGGAGACTCCAGGAAATTACTGCATCTAGCCAAGAAAGAGTCCAGCACACAACCCCGTGCAAAATGGCAAATTGTCATCCGTGTACAACCATTGAGGTTTAGAGAGCTGCTGGTAGACAGATTTTGTTCTCTCTGCAACATCTATTCGAACAGCATAGTGTGTGTGCTTGTATGTGGTTGTCTACGTGTGTGTGTATGTGCGTGACTTCACAGTGGGTGATCACTCAGAGAACTGGGCTATAGGTCACCTACATTTTGGCATCACTGTACACACAATTTCTGCAAAGAAGTGGAGAAAATAGAGGGAAAACTGACTTGAAGCATGAAAAAATACACTTTTACATACATATATCACAAAAGAATTGTGAGTCGTTATACACCACTCTGTGCGGCTGCAAGGTTTTTAATATAGACACGGCTTTAAACAGAGCCTGAATAGCAGTTCAGTGCCTGCCTTTTCTGCAGTTTTACATTTACCATAGATGTGACAGCAATTTCAATCTCATCATGAAATTCTGTAGCAGAAATCATTTTATTTGTCCATTTTTTAGTCAGTTTTTGATTCTTGTTATGAACAGATCTCTCTCTTTTTTTCTTTTTTTTTTTTAAAGGCATAAAACAGCGGTATGGAGGAACATAAAGGATGTGCATAAAGGGTTTTTGGATTTAATAAACATAGTTGTTAAAATTGATTAAAATGTACCAAACTAACCTTGCTGGAAGATGCTAAACTTTCCAGAAGAGAAGATATATCTGTTGAAGTACAGTGCAATGATCAGATTTTTTTTTTTTCAATTGATTATTCAATATAGCTACTCAGTTGAATTAGGTTTTCACGGACATCTATCACTTGGTTGTCAATTGTCTGGGAATGCAAGATGGGTGAACTCAACAGGGCACAGCAGATTTTAGTGATGTTACTACTTTTAAGTCAATTTAATGAGATATGGGGTCAACCCCTGTGTTTTCCTCAGTAAACATCATCATTTCTCACTATCTCTGCTCTGCTCCTTATCTGATGGCACTGCTGTTACATTAAAAGCCTTTGGATAGGAGGATAAAGGCTGACAGCAAATCAATAAATTGTATACTGTTGGAATCAGTGTTGGTATATATATATATATATATATATATATATATATATATATATATATATATATATATATATATATATATATATATAAAGCAAGCATAATAAGCAGCATAAAAAGTATGGTGTCGGGAATAAATACTTTTACAGAGGGAAGCGCAGATAACCATGTAAAGGTAATAAAAGCAACAGGAGGCTACCAAATCATTTTCTCTGATCTTTATGTACAACGTGTAAGAACGTGATTTCATCCCTCAAGCGTATTTTAGTAATACCTGGATCAGAAGTGGTTAATGGCACTAAAATAATACAGTTCTGTGTCATACCTCCAAATGTTTTGATAAAACATGAAAGGCATGATGGAATAATAGGAGCACAGACTGTGTTTTCACATGTGTCATGTCCTGAGTTGGCAATGTCAGCCACTTGAAGCTATTAAGTGCTGGATGAGGAGATGTGGAAGAAATTCCCTGCTGACACCTGAAGAAGAAAGGTTTTGGAGGTATGAGAGAGAATCTAGTATGCAAAGTGGGGACATGGAAGCCAACATGTATATACGTGCTTGTGGGTACATGCAGGAAGTGACTTTTAGAAAAGATCTGCATATGCAATCGCATATGTGCATGTGTTGGAATGCTTTATCATATAACGCTGTGACATGTATTTGCATTTTAAGTGCATTGCATAGGAAGGAGTGAGAATGCTAGATTGTGTATTTATGTGTGTGAATGGGGTGTGTGAAATGGAAGAAAGATGTTAGTGGAAATTGGCACTCACTGCGTTTTGCAAATGTGAGAAAAGAAGGGATAGGAATGACACTGCTGAGATAATATGGATGCGTGCGTGTGATTGTAGGAGGGGAGGGTTTACGTCTATAAACATGGAGCTGTTTGTTCCTGATGGATGAGGGTTCTTTAAATGTGTGCGTGTGAATGTGTATACCAAACAGTCTCATTCATCTAGCAAACTGTGTGACGGCATCAGTTCACAGCTGCCTCAGTGGTTGGGGAGTGCTCTGGGGTGGCTTTTAGCACCACACAGGAGCGCTTGTTTTTTGTTGCTTCCGACACGTTGCTTTGCTCTCTCTTTCTGTGGCAGCTCGCTTTCCTCCCTGTCAAACAAAATCACCATGATTTCTCTTTTGGTCCTAGTACGAATATTCTCCCATTGTAACAAATGCAGATGACAGCTTGGCTCACTTTTAACAAGGACCCAGTTTTGTTACTTATGCACTTATGCGATGATTCTCCATTGCTGTGTGCAATGGTCTGAGCAGTGTGTTCGTCAAAGTGAACAATGAAGCCAGTTTTGTTAGTAATTACATTATTTCATTTGGGAGTGAAATAATACGTGTATTGCTTCAGAGTTTTATTTTGGTGTTGTGAATGTTGGCTCACTGTCACACCATCGTGACTTGCTGAGTTACCTAAGAACAGAGACATCACCACTGTTATTACCAATTAAAATTAACTAAATAAAATTTAATAATTTAACTTTTGACCGGCTGGTGCGTGGTTGTTGGAAGTTGCAGAATACTGCCAGGTAAAATCATTTACAAATATTCTCCTTCACCAAAAACCCGCTAACAGGAGACCAAACAGTCACAGAATACACACTTTTCCTTAGAAACAGGTGGCTATCAGTGTCTGGACCTGTGTGTAGTGAGCAGTTGCTATTGCTACCTCCAACTATTGCTTGCAACTGGCTAAAGACTATGCATTTTCCCCTAGTGACTGGTGGTTGCCAGATGGTTGCTGCCTGCTCTTTAGGCCCGTGTAACTAAAACCTTATTGTCGAATGTTTTTTTTTCTTTTTCTTGTTTGAAACAATAATGGTAGCTTAGCTAAGAAATCTTAATGGCCTGTAAAGCGACAATGCGTCCATCCATGTATTTCAGAAAAAGAGAAATAGAAAACACCTTAAGTGAAGAAATGAGGCACACTTATCAGGGCTGCTGTCACCAAAATAAAATAACAATCTGGCTCATAGCCAATAGCAATATCGCTGCCACTATCGTCATTGTTTTGTTTAATATGCTTTTGTTAAAATTTCCCGTGACAGATAAACATCAGCGAGTGACATTAGTGAACACCTTATTTGCCAATATGATGATGTCAATCGGGTATTGGCTTAAACTGATGTCGTAAGACATAGCATTATGTCAAATGTTATTATGTAGGCGTTAATTAATGAGAAAAAGGGGCCATAATCGTGAGTTGGTCATAAGTTAAGAGACAGAAGTCATCTATCACTTATAAAAATAAAATATTTACAAAGTGAAGTTTGTTTCTTTGTTTTTCCTTATGAGCTTACTGTGGTTAACATTGACACTGAACAGTTTACTTCTTCCGATCTGCATTCATTATAAAATAGATATTACGTCTTGGTTGTGTACTGCTTTGACTGCTGAGATAGAGTATGAGGCTGCTGGTAGATGTGAGATTTCTTTTCTCCTGTCAGCTGTTTTCTGCTGGGATTCCTATGCTCTGTCAGCCTCCTGCTGTGTGAACAAAGCCAGTCCTCATACTGGTTCAGCTCACAGCACGATGCACTCAAAAATTTGTCTGACGCCAAAACACTTCTGCTATGTTCTGAGGTAGTCAGCAGTGGGAAGGAAACTCACATTTTATAATTGTGTTTTGATTTGCCTTTGTAGTGAAACGAGACAGAGAACAACTGTCAAAAATAGAGAGTTCAGTAAAACAGACAGAATAATGTGTTTGTTAGTATTCAGTCACTCGCCGTTTATTCTTCTTGAAGAAGCTTGCCATTAATGTCCCTGGTGTGCTTTTAGCAGTTCCACTCATGGAAAAACACTCAACAGTTGGTACAGAAAATATGTTGGGCAGATTTGTTGACAGTGTGAGACCCACGTTACACATTTATAGAAGTTTTCTGTTATTCTGCTCCACCAATGGGAATAGCTGTTGCCGAGGCAACACTTCCTCTCTCTGGAGAATATGAGGAAAGGAGAAACCCAAGGAATGACACCCAGCTGTATTTTGGGCTGTAGTGTGTGGGCTGAGCCACAGAAATCAGGGAGCTTCCTGTGACAATGGGTAGGAGGTTCACAGGACATACTGGCCTTCGTAGAAAGCCACTTTCCTGACAGACAATCTACTTAGCAGTCTCTAGAAGAGCCCGTGGGAGGTGAAACCTGTGATATCTGGTAGCACACAAGCTCGGATTTAGACTTGAGGGATCAGACTGCTTTTCGTGTATGTGTGCTGTTTTGTAACCAAGTTCTGTTTATTGATGATGTTTGCCGTGGCCAGCAATGATTCAAAAACTGCTCATTTTTGGCAGATGTATTAGATTTAACAGTTGCAACGCACAAAGTTAGTTAGTTTGTTTTTAAAAGGTTTTTTTCTTATTGGACATCCTACAAACATTAGATCAGATGTTTGCAAAGATCATTACAGCCATCTGTGAGGAGCCATGAAGAAAGCAGGCCAATGGATGCATTTATCAGCTGCTGGAGAATCACTGAGCAAGTGAGTCTGACAGCTGAAATAAACCGCTCAATTGGTGGCAGCCAGCTCAGCCAACACATGAGCTGATGCACAGTGTAACACAACTAAAGCCTTTTGTGATGTAATCAAGATTATGTTTTTTGAATCTCAAGAAAACAAGATCTTTCTTCAGTAAATACTCGAGATAAATAGTTTATTTATGTGTCGATCACCCTCAAAAACACATAACATGAACACAATGAGTGTATTGGTCGCTGCAATTTCCAGTTTGAGATCACAAAAATCAAATCAGACAATTATTAACAGAGTGTCATCATGGCTAATATAGCATGTAACAATAAATCGACACATGCAGTAATTGTATTATCTATCACAGTGAGTTCTTATTGAATTTCATGAGTGCATCTCATCCCATATAGTTAATAAACATGTTGATTCATTGCCTATTTACTATTTGGATGCATTTTTTATGTTGTCCATGGATGGCTGCTCATGTTATTGATCGCTCATTATACTTAAAGCAGTAAAGCTGACATACTGTTTATGTCAAGCAGATCATCTTTAATAATTATTGTTTATTTTTAACATCTATCAACTAATGAACGATAGATACAATATTATATTCTAAGTAAATGCTGTATTATTGATCACTTGTTAATTTGTTGAAATATGCCAAAATCAATATGAGGAAAGTATTTGTAGCACTACAATGTAAAAGAAGAGCAACATATACCATAAGCACTTAGGAAAGGAGCAGAAAAAAAATGAATGGATGGATATAGGACAGTATATCAAGAGTCACTTGCTGTATTAGCATAGTAGAAATATGAAAGAATCTTGATCTTATCCTTGAAATGTGGATTATGTGTCTGTCCTCTTATATTTCCTTAGTGTTTGTCAGAGCTGAACAGATTTAAAGCCCGTGTTTATTGTTGTACTGTACCACCCTGTTATTGCCGCATTCCCCATATTCTTCTCTCCTCAGCACCCGCTGGCCAGATGGTGTCACTCCAGGAGCTAATTCAGCCCTTGAACATGTGTGGTGCACAAACACACAATCACACAAACATACTTCTACCAGCATACACAAGCTTGACTAGTACTTAGCTATACAAGCACTTACACACATTTAAATATACTCTGACAGCAAAATGCGCAGTGGTACACGTCTGGGGAAAACTTGGCATGCATTTTGACACCAGCGAAGGCTACAAATACTTAAGATACTTAAACACATGCCTTTCATTAATTCACCCTTGACCACTCACAGTCGCATAAATATTCATCAACGTTACATGTTTACGTAAGCACAGAAACAAGCATTAGGTTACATAGCAATAAGAAGACTTGAAGGGTAAAAAAAAAAAAGCAGTTTCATTCTGTCGGCACACACATAGCTGGTTTAAAAAATGCAATCAGATGGGTGCAGAGAACAATAAAAGAGGGGCACGGGAATGCAGCTGAGAGAAAGAATGGGGCGTTATCACCACCTGCACACACAGTCGGCATTGCTGTCAAGAGGAATGCCCAAGACAAGAGCCACTGGAAGAACACACAACAGGCTCCAAAACTATTAAAAACATCCAGATACTAGAGATCCCCCTTGTGCCTGTTTTTCTGCATGTTTTCATTTGTTTTTCAAAGTTTGAGAGCAGCTGGTTTCAGTTAATATCTAACCAAATGCTAGTTCAAAACTTCAATGGTCTCTTGTTGCTGCTACAAATTGTCACTTGTGGCACTGCTTTTAAAGGAGCCTGTTTGTGTGGCAAAGCAAGCTTCACAACCTTAATAGCACTACAGATATGATACAAAATGTGATCCAGAAGCCATACTTGTTAGTAGTACTTGTGAGCTAATGGAAGTGCATGGCCATATGGACTTTTACACAATAATGGAAACGTGTGAAACCTATGATATACAGTCATGTTAATGTCAGAATTACCATGTCAAGGAAAAAAATATCAACGGAGATCTCGTTGGTGTTTTTACTGAATAGCTATGCTGGTTGTATAGTGTAGACATTTCACAGATGTTAGACTAAATGTTGTAATAAGCAGTTGTTTTTCTTTTATACCTACTTTTTTTCATTGGATGATTATCTTAGTATGTTTATGAGGCAATCCATTCCCAGCAGTTTTACACCTCTGTCTGATGGCATGTAAAAGACAATGGATTTCAATTAGTATTCAGCATGATGTATATCGGCAGAGTGAGCAAAAGTACCCTATATTTGACAGAAAGAGAGGCCTGCCTGAAGGTTAGCTTCTGTCAGCTGTACAAGTATAGCTGTGTGCTAACCCTTCGGGGCTGAACCCTTACAAATTTTCTTCATTACTCTGCTCTCACATAACACACCACATGCAGGAAGACTGCCAAAAAACTAGGTTTGATTCAGTAAGGAAAAATACATCAAATCATTTAACAAAAGCTGAAGGTAGGTGTGGTTTATTTACTCTGCACTAGTGCAGTGTGATCGCTGTAGAAACGTGCTTTCTCTCATTCACAGCCTGATAATCTCCTTGGCACAAAAATGTCTTCTCATGTCCTTTACCTTTGAGGCAAGAACTTTCTGATTGTGTGCTTTCAGGAAAAACAGGGCATCTGAGTAAATGAGCATATGCTCTAAGTTCACCAAAGGTGTGTTTGATGTAGCTGACAGCAGCATAAACAGCAGGTGTGTGTTCCACTTTGTCTGAACAGTGTCACATGAATAACACTACAAAAGGGAACAGGCATGATTAAATCAATCCAGTCTACATCATGACAAATCAAGGTGATTTATTGGACATGCCAAGAGCTGCAGTAATGTGTAGAGAATCAGTACAACAGCTGTGCAATAAATCTACACAACCAGACCTCAGCCAGCCTAAAGACAGCTAAACAGGGCAAAAATGACTGCTCGCTGCTTTTATGTCATGTGGAAAGAAAGGCTTAAATTTTGCATTCTTACTAAAAAAAATACCCAGTCACAAGAAAAAGCTCAATTGTGGTCAAAGATCCAGCTCAACTCAACTTGGTGACCTGAGAGTTCAGTATTGGTCAACGGAGCCTCAGTCCTGACATTATGACCTAAAAATGTGATCTTGTCAAGTAAACCTTCATAAAAATAGTTATAATTTTTTGCATAAAAAATGTAAATCCATACCTATTACATTGTACAGTGTATTTAAAGGTCAAAGTAAATTGCACTGTTTCCTATTAATGTGATGTAAATAGTTTTTTAAAGTGTATATGGAGGTAGGTTTAAATGATGCAAATTCATAGTAGCCCCGGCATTTATTACAAAAATTATCCGGCTGGCCCGGCGTTTAAAAGAGGCCGGCGGTTGTTGGAGACCGGCTCTTATTCTCTTCTCGGAATTGTCACGGAAGTGAGAGGGAAAGAGGACCCAGGCGCGGTTTTTAGACTGAGGTTACTTACAGTGCTCCAAAACGTATTCCAACAGTTCACAAATAATGCAGTTTCCAATTGTGCTGCTCCTTTGCTCCCGAGTGTCTCCTTGTCTGTGGTAGCCCAGTGCACGAGTGGTGCTCACCGAAACATCTCTCTGCCCGACTCTCCTCAAGAGGACGTAAAAGACCAGAAAATCACAGTTAGCAGGTTCGCTAGCCGACAGTTCATCATACGCTACACTCACAAATTCTACCAGTTCAGTGTAATAATCCCATATCGACGGTCACCGCGCATCCAGCTTAAATGCCGTCGGTCATAGTTGACGGGTGATTGGAAACAGCTGGCCGAGTGATGAGACGCGGAGGACTGACGACAGCGCGGAGGGACTTCCGGGTCGAAGGTCTCCCGGCTGCTATTGGAGACCAGCGTCTATTTGTCGTGACATGTTTTCAAACCGGCGTTTATTAGAAACGGGCATCAATAAGAGACAGGCCACTACTAGCAGATATATGGTATTACACATTAGTGTAGTAATTTGTACATATTTCTGTACATTCTATACATATCTCCATACAATTTTTATATATTTCTGAACATTGTTACTTGTATATATGAACTTCTGTTGCTTATGTATATAAGACCACTTTGTGTCCCCCATCTATACTTATGTTCCCCTTGCTATAAGAGCTGTGTAACACCCAAGTTTCTCATTCCTGGGATAATAAAGGTTTATTCCATTCTATTCTATTAAGATTGTTAAGATTAAGATTTTATCATATACCTTCTGGTTGTAGATGTAGTGCAGCACAAGCCACTATTTAAGGTGATTTTTGCAGTTTCAAGTCATTTTTAAATGCACTTTTTGTTATCTTGGGACCTTATCAGTGTGTTGAATACACCTCCTTCCACATAAGGCATTGGCAAACAGTTTTTAAATATTGTACCTAGTACACATCCAAATTTGCTTGCTTGTTTACTTATTGATTTCATTAGATGCACATATGTAAGAAAGAAATTTGAGTATTATTGCTAAATAATAGATGCAAGACTCGGGGGTTCCCTAAGGACAAACAAGGCAGTCAGTGCGTCATCATCTAAAAGTGGACATCAGTTAAAACATACCATATGAAAGTGATTGCTCTCCTTACATCTTGAACAACATTCAGTGCGTCTCCAGTTGACTGCATCATCCTTAAATTACTGCCATCTTGTGCACACATGTCATGTGGTCTTTGTCATGTTAACAACCCATGCTTGGGGTAAGCTGGGAGGCAAACAGCTTTAGTTGATTTTATGCTCATGTACACTGTGAATAAATGTGAGGTCTTTGACAGGAAACCCATGGCCAACCCATGTGACTAGAGTTTAGTTTGGAGGAACTTTTGTTGTGGTTCTCTTCCACAGTGTGTCTTTTGTCCTGTCTCACTCCCCTCATCCCCAACCAGTCATGGCAGATGTCTGCCTCTCCCTGAACCTGTTTCTGCCAAAGGTGTCCTCCTGTTAAAAGGGAGTTTTTCTTTCCCACTGTCACCAACTGGTTGCTCATAATAGGTTGTCTGATTGTTACCGTTTTCTCTGTATTGTAAGTTTGTAAGGTGTAATATAAAGCGCCTCGGGGCGACTGCCATTGTGATTTGGCGCTATTTAATTGAATTCAAATGATGAATGAATTTTCACAACTTTTAGCAACACATTAGCAATGGCAGCCTTCATAGAGAAGACTCATATCACGAAGAGGGGACAGTAACATCTGCCATGTCAGGTTTGATAAAACAGGCATGTTGAACAGATGTAAGCTCCTCCAGCCTGATTAGCATTATATAAGTAATCTCTTAGTTTAACTAGATGTTTACATTAATATTTTTAATCCCCAAGTACATATTGATTGTTAATTATGACACAGAGTTCTCAAGGCTTTTAATTCTCCTGTGATTGTTTTTAAATAATACATTTTAATATGTTTTCTAAGATTAAGATGTAGGGCCTGTTTTTTTTTTTTTAGCTCTGGAGAAGCTGTTATTTTACAGATGTGCAGTCCTGACAGGACAGCCATACTGCAAATACATGGTTTTATAGAATATAATGCTTGACAACCTTAAACACCTGTGGAAATATAATTGATGTATAGATTAATGCACACAGTATATGCACATGCAGGTGCCTGTCAGCACTGTAAAAGAAGCAAAGACACTTGTGTTTTAGTCTGAGCCATCTGTTTGCATTTAGATCACATAGTCCCAGGACCTAAGGTAATATTCCTTCATGTTAAAGGTTCAGCCACCATGTATGATCTTTCTAAGATGAAAGGTAGCAGTTTTGCAACCAACATATTTTTTACTATTATTCTGAAATATGCCTCAAAGTTTAGACTTCTCCCCAACTGCGCTTTCAGAACTGTTCAGTTTTAGTCACATTACAGCACCTCAGTGAAACTTACAATGCTATTTGGAAGTATATAATTGATAGTTTTCCCACAACTCCATTGGAGAGCACGGGAACTGTGGCAGCCAGCCCTGCAATCTCTCTGTGGTACCGCTTAATGTCAAGGGAGGTGTACCCTGCAGAGCTCTTTGTGTCTCCTAAATAATTACTAGCCTTAGAAAGAAGAGAGCTCCGTGGAGAAAGCATGATGGTGATGTGCACCAGACACTACCAAGTGTCTTTTTCTCCCTTTCTCTTTACGCATACTGTCTATTTCTTTGCACCTCAGGCTCCATTTGTGAAACTCTGGCTTGTGTATGCCTCATGAAGACCCCCTTACCCTTTGCAAGAAACCTCAGGGTTGCTGACATTCCTCTGTGCAGAATGCATAAACCCTCCTTTGGGAACTAAACGTGCTTCCACAGTGGATCTCAAGGTCCCAGCATAACCATGTAAAGCCATGCGCTTTATTGTTAGCGGAAAGGAAACCTGTGTTGGATTTTATGCACTTGTACCCACACAGATACACACACATACACACTCCACTCCCCATGCAGCCTGGAACAGCAACAAAGCTCTCCCATTCTGTTGCCAGGGTAACGTGGCCGGGTCAAACCAGTCGACCTGTTCCAGACTGAGACCCCCCCCACCACCATTACTGTATGTCTCTCTCTCTCTTTCTGTTTCCATGTTCATCCTCTTTCCCTCTATTTTGTCAGCCGCACTGCCTCATCATATCTTAAACCACTTCTTCTCTACTACCAAGGTCACTGTCACTTCCCTACCCTGGGCAGAACAAAACGAGAGAGATTCACTACTTTGACCACTAGTTAAAAGCTTTAGAGATGAATAGCAAGGCTTTCAGAAGTGTATAAAAAAGTAGACAAGGGAATAAAAGAAGGCTGCAAGTTATGTTTTCATATTAGGATGGCCTTAAAGGTAAAGACATGCCATGATGAATGTTAGACCTTCACCTGGTGTACACTGAAGTGCACATTGTCACCAGCTAGTAAGTTGCTTTGCAGTTATTTGCATCAGCATTTTATTTTTTCTGTTTGTAAGTGTTTTTAACAGTCCAGAGTGTGTGATAACGCTGCTCCATTGTGTGCAGAAATAATTTCATAACCATTTCATAAAAGAAAAACCTTACTTCAGGCCTTTGAAATATGGAAATGATATCACAACTAAGCTGTTGCTGGCAGACACAGTGATGAATTACCCTTCTACTCCTGGAGCTATTATAGATCTGTTGTCTGAGGCATGGACTGAATAAATGGAAATAACACACACAAACAATTAAAATCTGTTTATTTAGAATGCAGCAGACATGAGACAGCAATGAGAGCAGGTGCAAATGCTCTAAACAAAATCTAATTGCTGTGTGCTTGAGCTTGAGCTTTTGATAATGCGATTAACAGAAGCTGTAATGCTGGCAAACACAAAACTAGACTGAGAAGCATGACACATTTTTATGTGTAGATCTACATCCTTTCCTCTCACTGTAGCAGCGTGTATTACATTTTGCCTTTGTTTAAATGGTATCTATAATTCCTCAGTGGTATGTTGCGAGATCTATACAAGAGGCTGTGGAAATTAATAAGAGTTGATATAACTTAGCACCGCAGTATTTTGTTTCATGCCTGTGGCGATGATCGGTGTTTTCTTTGGAGTGGCAGCTGCTCAGCATACTACCCTTGAGGCGCTGCCACAACCTGCCACACTATATTAGCAAGAAAGTTTGAGTTTTGAGCAGCTGATATTTATTTGCTCCTGAGGCATATTTGTGTTTTATTAGTTTACATTTGACTTGAAACAGATATGTAGCATAAAGGTCAAAGAGATAGTGGTGACATGTTTGAAGTTGGATGTGCTGTATGTGCTTAAATTGGTGTTGCACTTGCTAGATTTGGTTTAAAGGTAGCTCAGTTTATTATTATAAACAATAACAGATGAAAGTGGCAGATGAAGGTTTAGAGTGTTTTTTTGAGGGTTTAAACTGTAGAAGCAAACTTAATTATGGCTTCTTATTGCTACAGCGGATGTTTTTCCTGAAGATAATGCTGATTTTTTTTTAAGCCCGCAAAGATGAAACCAGTACAGTCAAAATAAGAAAGCTCAATGGCAAGTCATCTGTTAACCACCTGGTTCATCTTGAGAAATAAATTTGTGTACTTGTGAGGAGAGTTACTTTGAGTCACCGCGTGATATCACACAACATTAAATCTTTCTGTTGTGGCAGTGCTAGCAGGGTAACGACCGTTTGTGATGGGATAAATATGTAACCCAAAGGAATAATACCAAATATAAATACCAGCACGATGACTTTAGTCCCGGTATATAATGTGCATTACAGCTGCAGTTATTTCTTGAGCTTGTTGAGCTCTTACTAATGTAACGTATGAAACAGTCTTACAAGTTCAAGCAGTAACATCACATATGCAGAGCTGGGGTATTCTTAAATATATATTTTTTACAATAAAAAAAATTATAATAAAAATAAGATTTTATGTGTCCTACAAATTTAGGTTTCTATTAGTTTCTCCTGCAGACAAATACAAATAACATAAGTAGCTCCTTTCATCTTGAGGAAGCGCAGTTTGGTATTCTTCCCTCTGCTCCGCAGCCTATTCTCTACTTTCTCCCAGTTCTGGTTAGAGAGGCCCGAACCTCACAGAAGATCTCTAAAGCAGGGAAATAAGAATCACCACTAGCTACAGGTGAAGGTACTGGAGTTGGGTTATGTAAACATTAGGCATAATCCTTTTTGCAGGAGCAGTTGGGGGATATGGATATGTGGTGGGATGGCCTGAGACTAGCTGCTTAACATGGATTAAAATTAAAAAATAAGAGCGAAAGGATTTTCCACTACTAAAATGATCACTGTTAGCATCATTCTTTCAGACTCAAAAACTTACAAAGATAGCTGGGGTGGCTTGGCCACGTATAGTCTCAGATTGAGCCTGAGATCTGTGGTTTGTTTTAGAAACAAGCTTAATGCTCCTCTTTTTAAACTTGTTTTTGTTCGTATTGTTTACCATTCCTGTTGTGAAGCACTTTGTGATATTTATCTTGAAACGTGCTATGTAAATGACATTTTACTTGCTTTATTTACTATGTGTGAATAAATATATATATACACCCCTAATAATAAGATGGATACATTAACTGCTTCCTTCTTACCAGCACAACAAACATTGTTGGTCTTGACAGTTACATTTTTGGGGATTGATTTTTGTCCTGGAAAGATTACTCCTTTCTATGGGAGTATTTCTTTCTTTTTTAGTATCTGATACATAAGCACGTTTTGTCACGGAAGGTGTCATTCATTAGCAGTTATGAACCTAATGTGCTACCCATCTGCTAATCTCCCACCTTTGGAGTCGATAATTTGATTATTCATATGGAGCAGAGATTCATCTGCGGTTAGGCTTAATGCTGCTGGCTGTGAACAGATGCTGAAATGTGAACTTGCAGCCCTCTGGCCTCAGCTCCATACGGCTTCAAGCAGAGATGCGTTGTCCTGTGCCATTCAAACACACAGTGATGACCACCGGCAGCGGGACATCACCAGCTCAGTCTTATTTTCAAATATGGAAATAAGGAGCAGCTGAAGCCCAGGAGGAGGATGCAATTCAGACACTTGACACACAAGTGAGGCCGACAACAGGGGTTACCACAAAATAGCAGTTGTGGATGTGTGCCAACACGTGCGTGCTTTTTCATTATATAATCTGGGCAATGGCTTTGACTTTACCCACATTGCCAGCATTACTTGACCTTCCTTTGTGTCTTATTATGTGTTATAAGTATTGGCTATAAACAAAAGTAAGGTCTAAAACAACTGTGCTATGATATGGGTTCACAGCCATCTTGAGCTCAGAGTGGAGTACTTCACAAGGAGGAGTTGTAGAGTATGTTCATGTCTTGAGTGTGGTCCCATTAATTATCCAGCCTGAATTTAACACGGTAGTTTTTTTTGGAGACTTGGATAACTAGTTTTGGTTGTTCATAGAGAGATCACCCGCAGTTGAGGATAGTTTCTAAAACTAGCAGAACATTCAGCTACATCAGACTAGTGCATTCTAACAGTGCTAACCACCATGCCACCGTGCACGGTTGCCTCACGGCAAGAAGGTCCTGAGTTCAATTCCACCATCAGGCTGGGGTCTTTCTGTGTGGAGTTTGCATGTTCCCTGTGGGTTCTCTCCGGGGTACTCCCAAAGTCCAAAGACACTAAATTGCCCATAGGTGTGAATGTGATTGCGAATGGTTGTCTCTGTCTATGTGTTAGCTGTGACAGACTGGTGACCTGTCCGGGGTGTACCCTGCCTCTGGGATAGGCTCCAGCACCCCCACCCCGCGACCCTGAAAAGGATAAGCAGAAAAGAATGGATGGATGGATGGATGGATGGATGGATGGATGGATGGATGGATGGATGGATGGATGGATGAATGAATGATTTTTTTTTTTATTTAAATTGGAAACAAAAAAATCCATTCACGTGAGCTGTTCACTCATCTCTCCATAGAAACTCAGTTATTCATGGCAGCTTGAAGTGATACTGAAGTTGAGCATATGTAGAAGGCTAACCATCAAACCTTTCCTCGGTAATGGGGAATTGTAAAAAAAAAAAAAAAAAAAATATGAAAGAAGGGAAGAAAATT
>VURO01035514.1:97930-110672 GCA_015108175.1 Pelvicachromis taeniatus | reverse complement strand
ATCAAACCTTTCCTCGGTAATGGGGAATTGTAAAAAAAAAAAAAAAAAAATTGTGCGTGTTGGGCATAAAATTGGGGAGGTGAGAAAGAGCTACTGCTGTATAAAATACCAGCAACTTATAAATGGTCTTTAAATTCAAATAAACTAACACTGCTTTCATACAGGCCATTGCTGGAGCATGAAAGCAATGACTAACAAGGTTAAAGGGGGAGATTGTGTGGTCATAGACTAAATGTAAAGTTGCTGTATTTTCTCCAGTGTGTGTTAAAGCAGCACTTCATATCACAAGCTCATTATATCTGAGCCATAAAGTGATTATAGGCTCCAGTAAGGCATTGTTCTGCTGTTGACAGGATTAAATATGACTTTAGAGAGAGGGAGCGTCACTGCTCTCTGCTCAAGTGTTTGCTTGCTTTGTATAAGCCAGAAGTGAAAGGGGCCGCGCACTTGACTATTTGCCAGCTGCGGTACACCCTCCCTCTGTTCTTTTGCACATTTATCTCCTGCCAGTTTGTATATCCATCTAGACCTGTCTGCTTTGTTCTCGTTGAAGGATTCAAAGAAAATCCTTGAGACACCAAAGGCTGTAAATCTCAGTGTGACACTGATCAGTATCTGTCATTCAGTGCGAGTGCAGAATTACAAAAGAAATGAAAGTAAGCGCTGAGTGCAGCGAGTTATTTGAGATTCACTACTGCTGACTTGATTTGGATCTAATTGGTTTTTGTTTGTTCTAGTTTAGTGTCTTTGATTATTGACTCTTTTCAATACTACACAATTGCCGCGTTCTAACAAACTCTTTTTCTGCAGAAGAAGAGTGGAGTTGTGAAGACGCAAGAGAAGAAGGAGAGGTGGAAGGAGAAAAAGGTGGCAAAGCGTCAGAAGAAGGAGGACGAGGAGGTGGAGGAGGAAGAGGAGAATGTTCAGCCAGTGGTGGATCCCCTGGAGAACGGCTTCCTTCATCACGCCCAGCGGGAGCAGGAGAGGATGAATGAGAGGTTGCTGAAGAAGACTTACTCCAAGAAGAACAAAATGGTCAGTGTGTGCCTGCGCAGCATTTTAAAGTCAAAATATCCCACTGGATAGAAGTTCAAGTGAAGTTACAAAGGTTGCATGTATGTTGCATGGATTCTTGGCTTGTGTTTTGTGTGTTTTGCTGACAACAGAGCAGAGACTTGCACTCTGTCCATGAAGGAAGAGGAGGCGGATGCTTGGGCAGAGTTTGAATCTAATTTAAAAGGCAGACTGTGTTTTTCTCCAGATGCTTTCCATCCTTATCCAAATCTAATGTAAAATTTGAAGATGATGTTGAGGGATTGGATAGTATTGTCAGGTTCTGTACTGATTCCTGGTTCACTTGGACTTTATGTCTTTTACATGGCTCTTGCTTTATGTAAAAGACATGTGTTATCTCATGCCCAAACCTTATTCAGTGTCCAGAATTGGAGAAAAGTCACTCTCTTTAACTCCAAAACATTGTGGACTTTTTACCTATAAATTGACTTTAGTATTGCTTGGGCAGTATTGAAAAATGGTATATGGCATTTTGCTTTTTAAAATTAAAGTGGTTCTCATTATCTTTGATATCATATTTTTAAGAAAGGGCTTCGCTCCTTCCTTCTTCCTGTAATTAGAAATAGTGTTTCTCACCTTTTTGTTTGTGTTTAATTTAATCGTTGACTTTTCTTTTGCTGCTGGCTAATGTGACTTTCTGTAGTGGACAGGCAATCTGCTGGTGACCAAAGAAATTGCAAGAAGGCTATCGGTGCACCACCGTGTATGTCTTTCACCTAGAGATGACTAGCAACCTTCCACAACCATTTGCCAACCTGTAAGGAAATACAAATTGTTCCCTTGCAACCTTTGGTTACCAGCAGTCACCAGCCATTCTGTATGGCTCTTTAGATTAGTTTATTAAGATCCCCAACAGCTTCTGCAATAGCAGTAGCTCCTCTTCCTGGAGTCTGATGAACTTTTTTAAAACATGTACTGGGGCTTTAGCAATTAATTTTACAGTCATTGTTTGCAATGTCTAGTAACCACTAGCAATTAGTCAGGGAGTACTAGTATTTTCCCTTAATGACTAGAGTTTGTCACGTGGTCGCCAACAAGTCTTTAGGCTTGAATGGGGTCTAAAGCTTTTTGGCTTATTGTTCAAATTAATTTTAAACCTTCATAAATATCATAAACGTTTCAGTTTGCTACCCGTCGTTCCTTTAAGCTAGCCTGACCTGCTCACCAGTAGCCTTTACTGTTATGACCAACTCTGTTGTGATAAAAGGGCCTTTGAACAGAGTACAAGTTTGGATTACTGTGATACTGAAACTTAGACACATCTAGAAGGCTTGTGATTGATTGATTCAAGTACAGTTATTGCCCACGTCAGCATGCACTGAACAGTGACTAAAGCTGTAGCATAGTAACTATATTTCTTACATACTAAAGTCACCTACCACAAAAAGGGGCTTCACACACACGTACCACTTTTAATAAACGATAATACAAATATATTATTCCACCTCGGGTTTGCACTTTTGCTCCTCAATTACCAGAATAAATGCCAACTTATTGTGTGTGCCTTTTGTGTGTATGTGCACACCAAAGACACACAAACACTTCCCTAAATAAATGAATCAGTAATGCTATAGATACTGTGTGACTCACACAGCAGCCGTCCTTGTTCTGCTCTAAAGCGTTGCAGAGAAGTGACACCTGAACTAGTTTTCTACTTGCTGCACATTCTCGTTAGAGTGACCCTACAGCCGCAGTCCACAACAGTTCATTCGTAGGCTGTATAACTTAGAGACCAGAGAGAATGCCAATAGTTGATTAACAGATGGAGGGACCAGGGCCAGCTGGTTATCAGTGACACGGCTTTTAAAATAAGAGCAAGGGGATTGTCTGTTAATAAACTGGTTGTGTTTTTTACACATAGAGTATTTGTAAAATATTCATATAGTCTATGTGTTTGAAATATATGGGATGTCTTTGCAGGGGTCGAGTATGGTTCTCTCTGCCTTAAGCCTGAATGTCAACATGTCACTTGATGTACTGTCAGTTTGCATGTGCATTGTAAATATGCCCACCATACTATAGCTGTTTGCTATGCTGTCAAACATATGCCTAAATGAAATTGTGAAAACTTAAAGTTATAAGTGAGCCAAATATGAATGAGAGAATTCATATTGAACATACCGAAGCCAACAGTGTTATGTAGCCCACATCTGCCTCACTGAGTGAGCCCATCTATGTGTTAACAGTTTGTTTAAATGGGCGGATATTTTATGCTCCAGTCCAAAGCCAAGATCCACCATAGTGTTGTTAAGGATAAAAGAGGAAATGTAGTCAGGAAGCCAAACTAAATAATGAGGCTGTGTAGCCCTGAGGCCTCCTCCACAGACAAAAATATCTCTCTTAGATAAGATTTCCTTAGGAAGTTAACTTGGCTGAAAATGAGTTTGGCTAGGATATTTAGTTTGCTAAGAGACAGTTAAAAATTATGCATTCAGCTGATGCTGTTTGTGAAATAGACTGCAATTACTGAACCAGATCTACATCCCAGTACAGATAATAACTCCATAATGTCAGCAAAATGCTGCTGTCATCAGAAAAAACCTTTTAACTTCTGCTTTGTAGAATTATGTTTTGAAGCATGTTCTTAAGCAGAGAGTAGAGATTAGAAAATTAGATCTAAACCTAGAAGAAAAATAAAGTTATCATTTTTTTAATCTCTTTTATTTCTCCTTTTCAAATAATACCCATTAGTAACATCAGGATTTCTCCCTAGGAAAAAACCCCGATCTTTGATCTTGAAACTCTTGAACCACAAAAATGATTTTCATCTTCAGACTGTAGTGCAGTGTGTGGCTGTCAGCCAAACCACATATCTACAGAGAATGTGTTTAGTTTGGGGTTCAAATGCTAATCAAAATGGCATATCTTTGCTTAATGTCTGTATAATATTAAAACATACGTAGGAAATCATAAAAGCGACAAATCTGCCTCCAGTCCATTTGAAAATGGAGCTACAGTCAATACTCTTAAAAGATTGTATACCATCAATACTCCAGTACTGCAGTTACGTGGTCTAATGTGACAAAGGTGAGACGGATTCAGGCAGGGACTCTGTCAGGGAACCACTGCAATGAATCGGCTCCTTACAAACATAAACATTTTAGATGTCTTGAACTTTGTAAGACATTTAGATGTCTGAGTGATCTCACACATCTAAATGCCCATAATAAACACCTCAACCCTATGATCAGTAAATAACTAGACTTAACTATTTCCCAGCTGTATAAATCCATAAAGTACCTCTGGCTACCTATGCCCAGGTATTTGCTTGTTACTTAACCTTGCTTAACGTTTAAACCTTCCAATCCCTTCCCTTTTCCTTGTACTAGTTGTTTTCTTTATCTTAGTGTCTGGCTAAGGTATACTGTGAGCAAACAGCTAAAGTGTCCTTCAAGCGATCCTGGCTTCAGTTCTTAAGTATGCCTTTAATACAAAGCTATAGCCCACAACTCCCAGATATATTATTACTCTTTTGAGCCCCAACAATTATGTTGTATCCATATGGTATGGAAAACAACACACAGTTGCAGTCGAAATAACACTACAAATGAATTATGTTGCATAACTAATGCATTACCTAACACCATGAAATATGAAACAACTCCTTTGCACGTTGTGTAATTAGCATTATAGAAAGTTGCTGAATGGCTCATCAGGGCTTTAATTGTAGGTACAGTTGGTGCTTTGTAAGAACACGAGATCACTGCTGCTGCTTTGCATCTACCCGCCGGCTCCTGTAATAGAATTTTAAGAGGTTTACCAATAGGAATCTGTGCGTGTGTGACAAGCAAGTGCACATATCACAAGTATTGCCCCAGATAATATAGACATTTTAATTGTTTTCATTTATATTTATCAAATGCTCTGCTGTATCCACAGGTTATTGCATTGCACAGCGAAGCGCCCACTCTGTCACCATGTTTTCATACATTTATGAATCTATCCCTCACATTTCAAGAGATAGTTAGCGTTAGTGTGTTTTCAAGAGTGGCTCACAATGATGACAATGACTATAAAAGTTTAATACCAACGCCTCATTTAATTTTTGTGACTCTCAAGTGATTATTTACGAGGATATACTGTGGATATAAGAGGTTAGGAAAACAATAGACTGAAAAATCTATTCAGACTCTGTTTGCATTCACCTGTTAGTCCTTACTGTGGATTTCCATGCATATAAAACATATCTGCTTCAGATGGACTGGGCTGTGTTGGGATTTTTGTCAGGCACAGAAAAAAATCCTTGGAAATGGCAAAGATGAACATTCGTGCTGTCATTTTGAGTCATATTTATCAATATAAGTAAAAAATCGCATGAGCACATTTACATACTGTAAATCCTTCTCTATAACAAAGGAGACTTAAGCACATTGATTTGCACATGTAAATAAAAGCTTTCCTCTCATGACAAGAAAGGAGCAGTGCAGAGCAGCCACCCTGCTTTGAAGCAGGTGGTTATGTATAGTTGTGATTTTTCCTGGATTTGACACAGACTTATGTACAGTTTTAGAAATAGTTTTCAGTCGAATAAATTGTGACAAATACGCAACCCTTAGTAACTAATACATGTACACCATAATGATCGAATGTACTGAAAGTTACTGTCTGTATGCTGTATGTTAGTATCCTCACCACCATATCTGTCCAGCTTAGTTTTTCCTGTTCATATCTCTTGCTGTTTTGCTGTCTCTTCAGTTAGAGCAGGTGTCTCTAGTGTATGTGACACACTATGATCTGCAGGCGAGGTGATGTGTTGGTCTCCTTGAGGCACCCTGTGGTGCTAGAAGCTTGCCGGAGGACAGAAGCTGCAATGTCAGAGCAGAGTTTGTCACTGGGGAACAGTGGGGGGATGACACTTGATCCAATTAGAAGACATGTCAATATCTCAAGAATGGTTAAATGTGTGTGTGACTTTGAGTATATGCACACCAAGGTCTAAGCCTGCTTTCTTGTTCCTTTCCCAGTCACTCCATGGCAGAAGCCATTTTTGCAATAGTCCAATGTTGCTTACTGATTTTGTTGTCAGTGCCGAGGTTTTTGATGTCCAGGATGGACATTGTTTGAATTGGGCAGGATAGTTTGCATCTGTTGTTCTTCTTGTTCTTTCAGCATCCTCTTCTGTCAAATGAGCCCTGTGTCCTCTTTCACTGCATCCCAAATCTTCTCTGTGGTCTTCCTATTTTAATCATATCCAGCAGCTTCATCTTTATCATCCTTTGAATATTCAAAATTGCCACCTGCAGCTCTGCCTGCTCTCTTTTTTTTATGCCTAGCTCTCCAAACCATACATCATAGGAGGTCTTACCTACCATCTTATAAAGCTTCCCTTTCGCTCTTGGTGCTATCCTTCTGTAACAAATGACCTCTGACACTCGTCTCCACCCCATCCACCCTCCCTGGACTCTTTTCTTTACTTGTCTTCCTCTCATTCACAGACATAATTTGAGTCTTCATTCCTCTTTTCTCCAGATCGCACCTCCACCTCTTCAGGCTCTCTTCTGACTCCGCCTTTCTCAGCACACAGTGTCATGTGTGAACATCATAGTCTATGAAGACTCCTTGCCTGGAGAGGCTCAGAGTCTAGTCTATCCCTGATGTAATGCTAACTGTACTTTTAACCTGTCTGTTCACCTTGTTGTCCTCATAGATGTCGGGCACCACCCTCACATACTTCTCTGTCATTTTTGACTTCCTCATTCATTACCACATTTCCTCTCTTTGCACTTGTCATATGTTTTCTCTAGCTCCACAAAGACACACTTAAGCTCCTTCTGGCCTTCGTTATATTTCTCCATCAACACTTGCAAAGCAAATATGGCATCTTTAGTGCTCTTTTTTGGCCTGAAGCCATAGTGCTGCTTACTGGTAGTCCCCTCTCTTCTTAACCTGCTTTCAAGTCTTTCAAATATCTTGGTGGTATGGCTCATCAACTTTATTCCTCTGTAGTTACTACTGCCCTGCAGATCACCCTTGATCATTCTTGAAAATCAGTCCAGTTCACTTCTCTGTTCTTTATTCCAGAGACATCCTCTCACTCTCCATGATTAATGTTAAAACAAACAAACTTTGAAATGCATACTAATGAAAGTCTATAACTCTTCAAAGAACCTTACCTCATTATAAGCTCACCCTGTTTTCTAGGAAAGATATAAACCAAACCAAAACCAAAACACAGCTTTAAATTTAACACATGGCATGGCTAACACATCCACCTTTCGAGGGCAAAGCATTGTTAGAATAAGAAAATTAAGGCAATATCCATAAACATAAAAATAATAGAAATATGTTTTATCTCTGCTATAAGACTTCGGAAAAGTAGGTTGCCGACCACAGCAGCACGGCTTTGACCTTCAGTTGCTTCAGTAGGGATCATGAATAACACATAATGCTAACTTGCCCATGAACAAATACACTTCACCATTAATGTCCATTAGCACTTTGTGCTCTACATACCCTGCTAACAATGTGATATAACAACACATCTCTGGATGCTCTGTTATTAGGCAGCATCCTCCACATCCCCATCCAGCCTTTTATTAGCAGCCAGCCTGTGAAAATGAAGCTAGCTACCTGCATGCTCCTATCATAGTCTAGCTGCTTCAGGACTACTTTCCCAGCTTCATATCAAGGTGTGTGTATACGTAGTAAACCAGCTGGAGACAGATCTGATTAGCTGAGGCATTAACAGTGCGTTGGAGCATGGTTCAGGGGCAGTTTGAGAGCTGTGATATACAGTACGCAAGAGCACCGCTATGCATCAGCAGTGGTGCAGTGGTAATGGAGAGTTGCGATCAGGATGAGTGATAACACTATAAGGCTGGTTGTTATCTGGTGAGCAGCGACCCTGAGCGGTAGCAGTTCATCTCATAATATCTCTCTGGGCTAACCGTGCTTCAGACTGGGAATAAGGTTAAAATGGGCATCAAGGTGAATCCTCCTAACTGTGTCACACTGTGAAAGTTGCTGCCCTGCAATTTATTGTTGTTGATAACAACACTTAATTTGGTTGTGTTTTCGTAGAGAAAACCGCTGCTAGATGAATCAAAGTAAATTACTATTACCATAAAGAAGCTGCTTACTTGGGCAAGAAGATAAAAGTTTCACTGAAGTAACACTTTTTTTGCAAAAAGAATATCTTTATTCTCCCGAGGCTTGAACTACTCGCTCACATCACGGCAATGCTGCGTATAAAGTTGTCATTGATTGAGGAACTGTTGCACATTTAATGAGATCAGGCCTAAAATATGGAATCCTTGATGCAGTTATAGGGCTGGAAAGCTTGTAAGTAGTAGTGTGAAAGAAAAGGTCTTTATTCCTGTTTCTCAGGTTAACACTGCAATTTAACAAAGAGCATTATTAGAGGAGTGGATAATGAGGTACGCTGCAGTGGTATCTGCAGGCTGTGTGTGTGTGTTTGCATGTGTGTGTGTGTGAGAGAGCATAGAGAGCTATAGGAGAGAGCAACGTACTAGTAGGAGACCTTGACAGATGAATTGGGTAGCTGTATGTAACCTGTATGTATGTGTGATTGCTTAGCAGATAATTGTCATTACTACATGAACGAAAAGCAAGTATGAGCACACACAAATGTCTGTACAAGGAAGAAATACGGGACTAAAAAACGGTTCCACTGAGTTTTTTTTTAATCAAAACTTCCTCTTGGTTACTTGTGAATCCTCAATATTAGAAAGTATTTTATTGTGTCTTGTGAACAGTGTACCTTTGTTGAATTAAACGTCTTTTGTACCTGATAACAGAAATGACATCGCATGCTGAGATGATCAAAAGCAAAGTGGGCTGCGCAAGCTGTACCAATACAGAGTGGAGACATTTAATTCAATAGGCTTCATGCTATTTGTCTGTCGATTCTGCAGCCTATTTCACAAATATTATCAAGCTGTACTTTGTCATTCCCCAGCTGTGTCAGTAACCTATTCCAGACCACATTCACAAAATCATTGTTTTTCTAATGTGGTCTGTTAGCGATAACCACGGTTTGAAGGCAGTGTTTCAAACTAAAGACAGCTGATTTAGGATTTATTTCCTGTAAGTGTAGCTGCACATTGGGAGTGTTTAAAATAAATGATTTAGGCCTTCTAGCAGACCAAGGAATTACATAACTGAAAATTTCCTGAGTGTACAGCACAGCAAATATTATAGTAGCATGTAAATTACATACGGTAAATAAGAAACACATTTTTCCCTGAAGAGAATAGCAAAGCTGGGTAATTAGAATAGAAATCAGGTGTTTACCGAAGAGCTAATATATCCCTGTGATAATTTCTCTACTAGTAATGTGGCTATATTAATTGATGTTGGTTCACAAATAAAGTTTTATTTAGATGAAATGTGTTGTTATAGCCGTCACTTTAAGCACATATTTTATAAGCTAATCTAATACTGATCATGGTAGTTGATATAGTAGAGTCAAGACTTTCTACACATGATAAAAGTACATTATTTAAATTCATTACGTTCTTGCTAAGGGGGGCAGTGAATCCTATTCCTGAGTTGATTTTCCTATATGAAAAGGGGTCTTGAAGCACTTTCCTTTCTCTGTATGCTTTTTCAACTTTCCTAAATACCGTCTATTTTTGTACTGCAGACGGCCTGACCACAGATTAGGTGAGAGGAGCCAAACGTGTCCCCATGGGTTTCCACTGGGAATGGTTGTGTTGACTTTGCCCGGGATGCCGGGGGACGGCTGGGAACGGAGTCCCAATCAGTGTTGAAACAGAGGTTGGGGAGGGCATTGAAGGATTTGGTGCCTACAGTCTGAACTAGTCCAAATACCGTTTAATTTGAAGCTCGGATTCCTGCTATGATGCTGATGTATCAAAATGGATACAAGATCCATGCATAAATGTGGCTGTGACTGGAGCAGTTCAACAAAAAGAATTCACAGAGTAGTTGCCTCTTGGAATATTTAGCCCCTCAGTTTTTTTGCCTTATAATTCCATCACCCCTCCACTCTTCAAGTGGAGCTTCCAAGCACCCTAAGCAAGGAGAGGAAGATAAAAGATACTGGAATACATCTAGAAATAAAGACAGGGCAATGGCAAATAATAGCCAAACCTACACAACTGCTGCACCAGCTGTGCTTAGCCAGGTGGATATAGCTCCGGACAGTGAGCAAAGATTAATGTCAGGCCATGTAAGGTGCTTGGTTGCTTCACTGTTGAGCTATAATCATGCACACATTCCACCCCTTTTAACAAGTCATATTCATTTTCGGTACAGCAGAGCTACTTCAGAGCAGCCACTCTGGGGACAGTTAAACCTGTATGGGAACATTAAATTAGCACAGGTCTGAAGTCATGCTCTGTCGGAGCTGGAGCTATTGCATGCTCCATGCAAGCATGGAAGTGGACCAGAGGCAAAGAGAAGCACCTGCTGGATGTACTGTTTCCTTTGTGATACTTCAGTATAAGGATAAGCGCATTATCTTAAAGTCATGGTTAATTTTGCATTGCAGTACAGAGCGTTTCAGTGCAGTTGTTAGGTTTTACTCAGGAGGCAGGTGTTAGCTGTAATAAATTTGTCAGGACATAATTTGTATGTGCTTTGCTGGCCGGCTATTGTGATTGCTTTCTTTTTTATGTAATTTATTAAAGTGGGACCTCCCAAGCTACATCATATTCTGGTTTTGCATCTGCTGGAGAATCTGTAGCTATAGCAACAGATATATTGCTCCTGGTAGATGTTTAACTAGAGCAGACAGCAGGGAGAGACACTTTATTACATCTTGTGCTTTATGATTTACTGGATCATTGTGGTTTATATTACAGTAATGTTTAGGGAGCTGTTCAAAAATGTGTGCTCCAGGAAATCTTGGGTATCTGGAGTCGTATTCCTCCAGCAGAGGCTTTCTGCGAAGCTGCGTCTCATAGTTTAAACAGCAAGTCATGTGAGGTCAGTTTTATTGCAAAAGGCTTTTTATCAAACAGGCTTATCACAAAGGTCTTGTACAGATGTAAACAAGAAATGAGATTGCAAACTGTGTGTGAGTAGGTGTGTGTGTGTGTGCCATTTGTAATGCTCACTTTTAACAAAAACAATCTCTCTCTAAATCTATCTGTTACTGGCGGTGTCACAGGAAGCACACTGTCGCTTTGAACCTGAGCAGTCTTTAACAGGCACTGAACGCCACAGTTCAGTTCACCGCAGGGGAGCAGAGAACAAAGTGTTAGAAATGAGGTCGCTCAGCCCAGATTCTCAGATTGTGTTGCTTTTCATGTCATTTCAGACCAAAATGTTAAAGTCAACCAATGCATGCTTCTTTTTTTTTTGGATGTAAATATAAATGAGGAACCGTCACGAAATTTCTCCAACTGAAGTTATGATTAGGATCGTGTGCATTATAGTTCAGTAGCCTTTGCAATTCCTCATTACACATGTTAACCATTTATTAGATGAGGAACAATATAAGGTATAACAATATAAGTTTTTTTTTCCATAACCCTGTAGGGCTGGAATTGTGACTTTCCAAGTATTTCACTGAGTTCCCTGTAAAGTGTTAATATGTATGTGGGAACTATTTGGTACTAGTTTTTAATCACCGCCCTTGTGCTTTTTTATGTATGTCGTTTAAACAGAGTTTGGTGGCTGTCATAATACATTTTTATAGCTATATTTTTGGATAAATGTTTTGTAGGTGACACTTTGTGGTGCTTCCTATTTGTGACAGAAATTCCTCCTACAAAAATACTAAATAGAGGCAGCAGGTCCTTGTTCCTGTGTTTTGTCTGAGCTAAAAACAAATGACGAAAAGTGGCAGATTCTGTATATATATGAGTTGTTACTGTTTCGAAGATTACAAAAACTTGCCCAAAAAGAAAAAAAGTTACGTTTTTTTGTTTTGTTTCACCATGTCTGCTATGTTCATTGTCAAAGTAAAATCACGGTCTAAGTGCAAGTACTTCAGAGTCTCATATTAGTTCAACAATAGGACTATTTGACCAGGTTTCCGGACCAAACATCCATCCGACTGTGAGGGGGGGTTTGTAAGAGAGAATGTAAGTGGGTGGCAGCCTGAGCCTTTACTGAATTAGATCGCTCCTGTACTTGTAACAGGTCTTTTCTTTGGAGGCCTGTGTTTTGACAGGCCTAAGAGGGCTAAGACAATGGAGTGACCATGCTGTATCTTGATGTGTTTCTGCAGCTGCCTGCTACACTCCACTAATATTGCTTGCTTTCATCAAGTGCTTACAAGTGCTTCATTCTCTCCTTGTCACAGTTTGTTTAGTTTGTTTAAGTTAATTAGATCTTCTTTTAGCACCTATTTAATTATGGTCTGTGTAACTGTTGTTTTGCTCGGAGAATGTGTTTTTGCATGTGTCTTTCAGTGTGAAGTGCATGCTTTTATTTTTTAATGGGTTGTGGGAAATCACTTGTGCACCCATTGTGCTCACATCTGTGTACCTCTGTGTGTGTATCTAAGCCTTTAGGTGTATACATGTATAGATTGGTGTGTATGTATGAGTGCATGTGTGTCTGTTTGTGCGCGTGTGTGTGCTCATCCCTGCTTGGCTGGGATGTGGTGCTCGGCTGCCTGGCAGCATCTGAACATTTAAGTGTCTGTCATCATTGCCACTTTAGTCCATTAGGGTCACTACATTAATGGGATCTGCCGAGGCCCCTGCCCTTGTTTTCATAGCCAAGTGCCTGG
>VURO01035514.1:44971-96737 GCA_015108175.1 Pelvicachromis taeniatus | reverse complement strand
GTGGGGGGGGGGGGGGTGTGAAGGGGGGGGGGGGGGGGGGGGGGAAGAAAAAGAGGGGGGGGGGGGGGGGGGGGGGGGGGGGGAGTGATTGCTTTTGCACGATAGAGCATGTATACCCTGAGGCGGGGGGTAAAGTAGATGACTAGGTGCTGACACACCCACTAGTAGTCCTTGAGGAGCTGGAGGAGTTAGGGGTGTGGTTCTTGTGGTTGACCCTCTTGGAGGGAGGTTTGTCTCTTGGGCCCTGATGTAAGGAGATGGTCCAGTGGGTGAGCATCAGTTCAGTATTTTCAGTCAAAAGTTATAGATTCAGTTTAGATTCAGAATAAGACCCAGTTTGTTTAAGAAAAGTTCAGAAAAAAATTTAGTAGCATGACTTGTTGTGTCAGTTTTTCAAAGCCTAAACTTGTCAAAATGAAACCGGTTTAATACGCCTCTGGTCAAAACCACGTAACACGATAAAAGAAACAAGGAGCCTTTAAAAATCATTTTGAACATTTTCACATTATTAGAAACCACACACGGGAGACATTAGAGAGTAATTGGAACATGTGACATGTGATTGAAGTCAAAGGCCAGACTGGAGCCGTGACACTGAACTGCAGACATAACAGCATCACCAATTAGCAGTGCATTGTTGCAATACTGATTGGATAATATCTGAGCAGTGCAGTGAGGTGTGAGAATGTTTTGCAGGGTTACAAAGCTGAATTAGCCCAGTCGCTTTCAGTTTAATTAATGACCCAGTAGTGGTAGTATAATTGCTTTTCAAAGTGTGTCCCTTCTGACTCTGATGTAGGGCACTGCACATAGCTGTCTTGGTTTAAATGCCCAGTTCAGCTCCCACAGGGCTCGTCTTTGCCAGCACTCCCCCAAACCGCCAACCCCCGACCTCCGCCGCTGCTTCAGCCGCACAGGGATAGGTATGACATGTACTCGTCCGCATGAAATATTCAGGAGCAATTTCCTCTAAGTTTGAAATAATACCTTGAAATGTTAATGCAGTCTCAGTGTTTGTGTTAAGTGGAAAGCATTCTGAGGTGTCTGTGTTTGCATTGTGCCAGTGCAGGGGCCACTGAGTTTAAACTGGTGTTGATGTGAAGCAAAAAAGCTATACTGGAAATCCACCACAGCAAAAAAAGGAAAGTCCGAGGGGGCTGTTACCCTCCCAGCAACTAGCCCAGATCCCTATTAGCATGCTAGTAGACACACATGTGCTTCCAGCTCTTCAGATGACTTGCACACACAAATCACGCATACACTGCATGCTGTCGTCAATGCCCGTGCAGATACACTCTTTAAATCTGTCTCTCACACACATGGATACATTAACACAAATGATGCATACACACATATCACTGTTCAGAAAGTTTTTCATTAGAAGTTGACAGGTGCACCAGCGTTCTCGGTCCTACATGTGTCGGTTCTGAAAGGTTCACAGCAGCCTGTGGTTTTATACAGCAACAATCTGATATCTGCTGCCATTACTCTGGCCTCACCCACTAGGTGCCTCTTCAGCTTGATCTTCCCAGAGACACTGTGATGTTATCAGGCTCAGTGATGCCTCCATCAACTGATACACCCCATGGATTAGGCGGAGACTTACCGCTGGCTGTTTTGGCAAGAAAAGCATTGCAGTGTGTCTGCAGAAGCTGACACAGCTCAGTGTAAATATTAATGCTGTGAGCTTAAAAAAATCATCCAGTGTGATTTGTATATCGGGCAAATCAAGATTATAATCGTTTTATTTGTCAGCTAGACGCACACACAAAACTATACACACACCCTTGTTCAAATTGTCTTTCCACTCACAGTCAGAGGCAGTGAGCCTTGCAGAGGAACACACACTTGGTTGCACAGTTCCTCTATGTGCTTTTGCCCCTCAGCCATGACAGCAAGGCATTAAATATTAGTGATGTTTTACGGCAGGTTTGTAACACAGTTACAGTCATCTGGTTCACCTTTCCACTGTCTTTGTACACTTTGGGGCTTTGCTTTGAAAAAGCTGAGACGAAAGGTTAGCTTGATGGGGACCAACCAGCCTACGAGCTCTGGGCAGTGAATAAACACACACAATGTGGAGAAGTTAGCAAGGACTGGCAACACATTTTCACACAAATATCTGCACATATTGTATAATTAAAGATAACACGTTGGGTTAACACACATGCAGAAGCACATGTCACACATCTGTCACACAGGATATACAGGAAGTGAACATAATGCAGTTTCATTGTCACTGTAAGATGTTGTGTAAAACAGATTTTAAATGGTTAACTTTTTTAAATGGTTGACATTTCATGGCTGTACATGATTGTAATGTACAATAAGATGTTGCTTATGTTGAAAGACCAAAAATATCAAGAACGCTCGATTGCTACTTTTGATTATGACCAAAGTGGGATTTAGGTTAAGACCGTGGCTGTAATTCCTAAACAGTTTCCTTAAAGTAACTGAAAATAAATTGTTAATCTCCAAACACTGGCATTCTTCATGAAGCAGGCCAAGGAGGTCAGGCCAGGTAGGATACGTGTTTATCCATTGAGCTTTCAAAAGTCAAGCGTTGTCTGTTAACACTAGTTAACACAAGCAGCAGGGCGCGCGGTGGGGGTGGGGGGCGCCACAGGCAGGGGCAGTTGGAGTATTAGTTATCTATTCAGCGAGGATTCTTTGCGTGTCTTGTCGCATGACAACCTTGCTTACATGGCTGGCCTTTGGGTGGCGCAGAGAGGTTTGTCGTAGCAAATGACAGTGACCTCCCCAGTCCCCCACTCCTCCCGCCACCTTCTGCTGGAATTGATTAGGCATAATTGGAGGGAGTCAGAATCTGAGGCAAGTGGCGCTAAATAAATTTGGGTAGTGTTAATTGCAGATTCCACTGTGTCTGTGTGTGGCAGTGTGAGGGGTAGAGAAACACTTAGCCACTGGCTGACAATAGAGGATTAATTGGTCTCCTCCAATGAACATAATTAGACTGATTGTTGGGAGAGATAAAGCAAAGGTTTTATGGGTGCAGCAGCACTGTCAGTGCTAAGAATATCATCTCTTCTCCTCCTGCTTTCTAATTCCCCTTCTGTGGTGCAGTCCCCAGCACAAAGTTAACGCACCTCATTCTACGTTTAGCCAGAGAGGAGTTGAAATCCCAGCATATGAGGTAGGAGTAGATCACAGGTTCGCACAGTCATCGAGTCTTACAGTGATAATGTGTCTTTAGGGAAACAGTCTAATCTTCTTTTCTAACTAGGGCGCAGCCCATGTATTCCTGATCTTTGATTACATCAGTTTTTGAGCTTTTATTAGTGCGAAATACAAACAACAAAGAACCCTGTGCCTGATGAGGGAGCTACCATGCATTGAGATGATGAGAGGGAGTCCTGTCAGCCATCTAGACCATGTGAATCCAATTGTAACTGGGGTTCATTCCTACTCCAAGTGGAAATGATTTGGGAGCCCCAGAGCATTAGTCAGGCTTGGCCAAGACAATCGGCAACAACAACAGCAGAGACTTGTGGGATTTGGGGCCCCATCACCATCCCAGAAACTCACTGAGCTAGAGCTGGACTGCATAGAGCTCTGACAGAGTCCTCTTGGATGGTGCCCAGGTCTCATATAGAGAAGGAGGCCCCCATAGACTTCTTCAAAGGAGAGGGGCAGAGAGAGAAGAACAATACATTTGACAACATTCATCAGTAGAGGTTAACCACAAACGGCTGCATGCTAGCTGCTACTATAAATATGACATGAAAAGATAAGATGAAAAACAGCAAATCGAGGAATCAAAGAATATGTCAGAGACTTTCAGAATTTATGCCTCACACACCATGAGATCGTAGTTTGACAAGACAGGTGCTGGATTTTCTCGAGTAAGACAATAGACGTAAGGTAGTCTTAAAAGTGAAAGTCTTAAATTCTTTGATTAATTGGTTAGTATTCAAAACATATGTTCACTTCCTAGTACAATGTACGGTACTGTGCAAAAGTCTTGAGGCACCTCTCATTTCTTTGTATTTTGCTACCAAGCGGCTAGAAGCAGATTGTCATTTTTTAAAAGTTGTCTTGAGTAATAGTTGTCCAGGTTTTTTGAAGGTGAAAGCTTTTATTTCTTTGTTTTTTGGACATTGGCTGCTTTTTCACTCATTTCCAGTTCAGGTTTGTACCTGACCATTTTCAGAGGATTGTTTTTTTATTTGTTCAGCCACTTAACACTGACCTATGAATCATATCAAGTAATCAAGCGAAATGTTGATTGGAAGGTCATTGTGTAAACTCTGTTTTAGCCTTATTTACTGTCTCTCCATGTATGTTTGCATAGGTTTCAGTAAATCGTTGGCCCTATTTCCCATTTTACTAGAAAAATAAAAAATAAATGCAGAGTGGCTCAAGACTTGTATCATAGAGAACCTAACTGAATGTATTTTCTATGCATGTAGACAGTCTGGAGACAGACCTCTGCTATGGGGCACATCCATTGTGGGAGTCAAAACTCTTCTATTATGACAGGAAAATAAAACCCACACAGTATTTCTCCTGTCGAGTCAAATGTATGTTTTTATTTAATTTCATCAACATGTACATTTTCCCCTTTCTTTTTAATGTCATATCAAATATAATCTGAAGTGATTGATTGCACCAACATAACAATATTTAGTGAGTCAATCATGTGATCATTGTAGTGTGTAATGTGCTCCATTATTTTAAATTACCCTAGCTTCTTTTTTATTTATTCTGTAAATGCAGCACACTGATTTACTCAGTCCTAAAGAAGTTGGTTGTTCAATCATAAGAATATATACAGCTTATTGATTATTACAGCCTGAGGCTTTTCTTCTCTCACTACAGGTTTCCTTTCATTTGCTGTGTCAAACAGTTTGTAACTAACTGAGGTCCAGTGTTTTAACTTCAAGTCATTTTGAAGCATTTATTTTGATAACTGATATAACATTTTATATAAATAATGAAAATGTTGGGGATTTATTAGTCTTTCTTCGTGGCTGATACATTCTGTCACTGCTTGGATTTGATATTAAACTGAAGGGTAAATATTTTCATGGTAATGTCCCTCTATGTTCAATTAAGTCGTGTTTCTTTTCTCGATTTTTCCATCCAGGAGGTGAAAAAGCCCAGTACAAGCCGGCCTTAGTTGTTAAAAGACATTTTCTAAAGTCCTCAAAGAAGTGGAAACATCTGCGCAAATGTTGTTTCCATGGACACCTGTCATGTTTCTGCCTAGCTCTGAACGAGAAAAACAATGTCGGGTTTTTGACCTGAACCAAAGACTAAAAAAGTCAGCAAGCTTTTCTGACTGACAAGGAAGCAGCCTGGGGGGTTGGCTGAGCTGAGCAGGGCTGCTGAGGGCTGGGGGTTGAAGACCTTGACTCCTGCACCCGTGGTGTGATGGAGAGACTTGGCCTTGCAGCAAAAAAGAGACGGAGGCTTCTGCTCAAAGCCGAGGTACCTCGGGGAAACATTTTGATGCATGATGGGTGGAATAAAATAAAATAAAATGGGATCAACCCGGGCAGCAGCAGTTATTGGTAGAGGGGAGGTGGTTGCTGTAGCCCTCTGGCAACACTCAACCTAGGGCTAGCTCTTTCTTCTATCTTCTATGTTTTTCTATATGAAACTCCCACTGGTGCCCTGAGAGAAAACGGGCTGTTTTAAGATGTTCTAAAGAAATACTAGCAGATCGACATATCCGTTTTAACTCAGCTGGGCATTAAACGGAGAAGTGGCTCCCCTTTGAGGAGAACTCACTGACCTTGGCAGGAACTCTGAAGGATTACAGCCAGATTCTTCACGTTCGGGTTTCCTTTTGTGGCTTATTTTTAAGATGCATGCTGAGTTTTTTGGTCACTGACTTCATCATCTCGTAAAATTGTTACTATGACAGCCTAACTGTTAATGTTTCCAACTCCAGATTTGTATTGTTTTTTTCTATTCTCTACTTTATTTTAATCCGTTCTGCCACATGGCTTAGTAATAAGTTGTTTGGAGTGGACTGTGACAAACTGTTTCTTTTATAAATACTGCTCTCTAATGGATGAAACTACCTTGGTGCACCATTTCCAACTGATCCTGTGTGATGGTTTGTTGCTCCCTCGGTGACTCTTTCTGCCAAAGTAGAGATTCCACGAAACAAGGGAGAGGCGGTGATCCAGCACATTAACTGGAGAGGCCAACTCATTGTTTCATCTCACTAGCTGTTTTGCCTTGGCTGCTAGGTGGCTCCCACCTGGCCCCAGTGGGGTTGTGACTGCTGACGGTTGGCCGAGAAGTCATGGCCGCAGATTAACTCTGCTATTTATGGCCCGAGCCCGTCTAACTGCTGCCCCAGAGATGGGAAATATTGCTCACTTAGCAGGATTACTGGGTGCTGTAATGCCCCAAAGGCCTGCTTTATGGCAGGCCATAAATGTTCCCAGGGAGAGGCAGCGAGAGTCGGATTGATTAGCGCTCCGGACGAAAGTCGATCTGTTACCCACGCCCCACTGGGGAAGACTGTGATGGATGCTTCCGGGAGGTGGAGAGAGGCAATGAAAGGGAGGGGAGGGCACTTTGCTCTGCACCATGCCAGTCCTACACATCCCCACAGTGACACAAGATGGAGGGTTCCTATTGCTCGCAGGGCCGCAGGAGGTTGTCAGGCAGTCACAGAGCTATAGCCACTGTATGCAACGGCCCTTTGCCATCCCACTGGCAGACAAATGAAGAGGCGACCTTGCCACATGCTGCCATTTACCAAAGTCCCCCTTGACACCTTGCATCCCCCAGGCATCTGTCATTTCAAAAGATAGACCCCAACTGCACCCCACACCCCCTTTGGGGCAGTCATTTGCAGCAGTAGACAGTCTGATATACATGCAACAGCAGGGCTTTTTTACCTTTACCGGATGTCATTGTTGCATGGCTACACGAGTATATTAATGTGTTGAACAAGCTGAAAAAACAATGTGTTGCTTGCAAACTAATAATAAAAATAAAAATAAAATTAATGAATGAAATAATTAACACAGACTTTAGTCAAGAAACAGAAGGATTCACTTCTAGCTGACTTCAAATGAAAAAACCCTGAAATGTAAAAGCTTCATGTAACTATAATTTAAGGCAGAGTTGTTTTGGTCTCCCTTGCTTATATAATGATGCCCCATAAAGACTCTATGATAACTTAGTACTTTGTCTCTATGTACCAGTAAATAACTTTCTGCTTCTCTTTATTTGCTCTTTTGTACTAATCCTCATTAAGATTGATCAAAATCTACAAATGAGTTTGAGTGTTTAGCATGTCACAGCTCAGTTAACACAGCATCTGTAACGAGTCAGTGCCAGAGGCAGTAAATACAACAAAAATAACAGCATGAAAGCTAAGTGGTAGGACAACATGTATCAACTCTCTCTCCCCAGGTAGTACTGATTTCCTACAACATGGCGCTATGCTCGCTACACCTCTCACCTCGTCCCTCTGGCTCCCTGCTGTTCTTCAGTCTCCCTGACATACCTACACAGTTGGACTGCAGCTGCCCTTATACAAGCCTTTCACTGGTTTTAATATTTTCCAAATGACTGATTTGAGATATTGGCTGCATGTGTGTCTAGTCTTTTTAATATATGGGATATATGCACAATTGTGTATAATGTGAAAATTTGCATATGTATGCATTGTATGCACACACACACACGCTCATACAAATCAATATGGAAATAATTATGCATATGGGAAAAGTGCAACTGAGAGTGCCACAACATCACCAACGGTTTTTCATATTGTTGGCCGTTGTGGCAGATAGCACGATGAAAGGGATCAACAAAGTGGCCCAACAGCTGATGGAGCTCTGCTTGTTGAGTTTATGTGTGCTTTTGTCTTCTCTTTCAACCAACACAAAAATGTTTTATGTTATTTAGTAGGCTGGACGCTCTGGGGAGCCTGCCTTTCATTCTGATGCAAAGTCCCCATGACTTACATCTGCTATTGAATTACTAAAAGAACCACATCAGCAGGTGTTTTGGTTTTGTTTCAAACTGTGCCTGTGAGCCAACTTTGGTTTATGCAAAAATAGTTTAGCCCTTTCCTCCACTGCACCAGCCCTTATAAACTTACACAGTGTAGTAGGTATACAGTTAGACTGACATTAATTTTACTGCTCTTAACTTCATAATTTGCTGCGTTTCTTTGTTCCTACAAGTGACAATCCAAGCTTGTGTTTTTGCCACCATGCTGGGTAGGAGTTTCTTTTCTTGTTTAATGTGTTAAATCACAAGAGAGCGGGAAAAAATGCCTGTCACACAGATAAAACTGATTACAATGCTTATCAGATACATGCACATAATTATAGTCATAATGCAAATGGAACCACAGTCAAGATAACACAAAGCCTCTCCACCATCAAAAAGCATAGCACGTGATGAGGAGATAGTGTATCATAGAACAAATAGTTGGCAACTGTTTTTGGTAAGACAAAGCAAGCATGTCATGAAGTAACAAAGCATGTCGCATGCCAGAAATGCTGGTCAATAAGCAGGAAAATCTCCTTATTGGCTGTCTCCATATCTGGAAGAATCTGGACTATTTGTGTAGTTGTTACTTCTGAGTATGTTATGCATTGTGAAAGGTTTTCATAATCAGTATTGACTTGCCATTGATAGTACTCAGCTCTTGGTGGTTAGATGTAAGCCTAGAGAAGCCTCTTTAAGCTTGGAAAAGCCTCCTTGTCTCTGCTTGCATTTAGAGTGTCCTTTCTTAACACTCTGAAATGCACTGCTGCTGTTACTGTTATGTTTGGAGCTTAATAGGCCTGCCTCATCATGTCACGCATCACCTACTACACCAGAAACTCTGGAGAATTATTATATCTTTGTATTATATTGCTGCACGGTGGCACGGTGGTTAGCACTGTTGCCTCACAGCAAGAAGGTCCTGAGTTCAATTCCACCATCAGGCTGGGGTCTTTCCGTGTGGAGTTTGTATGTTCTCCCCGGTTACTCCAGCTTCCTCCCAAAGTCCAAAAACATGCAATTTGTGGGGATAGGTTAATTGAAAACTCTAAATTGCCCATAGGTGTGACTGTGAGTGCGACTGGTTGTCTGTATATGTGTGTTAGCCCTGCGACAGACTGGCGACCTGTCCAGGGTGTACCTTGCCTCTCGCCCCAAGACAGCTGGGATAGGCTCCAGCGACCCTGAAAAGGATAAGCGGCTGAGAATGGATGCATGTATTATATTTATGCCCCGCAAAATTTCTGGAAATACTGTTCACCTGATCTGTAGCTGTCCAAAGTGTTTTTAAATTTTGGCGTATTTTCTTTGGTATTTGGTAACTCAAATCAGGTCACAGACAAAATCAAACTAGACAAGATCAGGCAAGATTGTATTTATTCAGCCTATTGTTTTTATGCCGTCAGCTGGGCATGATAGTTATGCTGGTCAGATAGAGGCACAGACAGAGGTAAGCATTCTTACCGATAATAGGTCATGGCCTTTTACAGGGTTACGATAAAAACTGTCACATAATATCCGTTTATAACCTGTTTGGTAGTATCACAGCAGCAAATCCAGTGAACAAAAGAAAGTAAACCGATGCTGATCTCTGAGTCACTGTCGTTCAGCTCATGTGTTTGCTCAGTGTATTAACGTCAATAGCATCACCACTTGCGTAGTTTATTTCTCCAACAAGGCAGATGTGCTTCTGTCTCTTTGTTGTTTGTCAGCAAAATGATTCGGAGCCTACCAAGTCGAACTTCATTATGATGGTGACATGAAGCATGTGCAAAGAAATAGTCCTTTAAAATTTGATGTAGATGGCTTAGGCACAGGGCTCGACATAGGTTTTACACTAATAGTGATACTAGCAGGACAAACACTGTAGAGTTATACCTCTTCAGTGTTTGACTTAAATAAATTTACTCTTTTGTTTAAACAAAAAAACTACATCTTAAAAGAATACAAAATTCATCAGCTTGGCAAAGGTCTTATAAGCCTTGTAACAACTGCTGAATTAAGATAAGTCATAAATTAACTAAGACCTTTGCAATGAAAGTAGTGTCTGTTGATATTATTCTGTTTATTAAGTTATTATTAAAAAAAGAAAAGAAAATTAAATAAATATATTTTTGTGTGCCTAAACATCCATAAATACTGAAGTTCTGCATGTTTCAGAAATGGTAGAAAAAATGTACATGCATTTTATAGGCCTTGCGCAAAATGCCTTAAATAAGTACCTTAAAGACTCATGTACAAAATCTGGTACACACAACATCCCTCAAACTGTAACAAACTTCTACAGATTTTATTGGATGAACCTCAAGCTTAACTTTTCCATGGCTTTCGAGACCTTGTTCACGAGAAATAGCCAAGCTGTTGTGTTTTCACCGAATGGTGTGTTTGTGGTACCAGTTTTAGTCATTCACTGAAATACGTTAATGTAATTCACGTCACTTTGTCAAATCTGACCCACACTTCACATGTGTGATGATAAGAGTCCCAGCCCGAACACATCTGCATACCAATATTCACTCATAGTCAACATGGTGAGATCATAATATCAACATCGTGATCAGTGATAGTCAGCAGGAACAGGAAATGACACGCATCAATGTACTCCTCCTGGCCTACCACATCCTCTGATCACCATCAGAAACAAGAAAAGGAGGTCTCTTAAAGTTTTTCCCCTCTCAGTGTGGTTATGAGTACTAGGTAGGCCTTCGTGTGCCATCAATCAAACCCAGTTGAGCAGACATTCACATCCCTGTAAAAACACACAGGGGATATAGACGTAGGGCAATGTGCCATGTTGTGTTTGCTTTGTGAGCTCTCTAAGGCCTGACCTCCCAGTTCCATTTATGAGGACTGTTTACACAAGGGAATAATTTGTAATATTCACTCGGGGCTTTGGAGAAAGATTAGTGGGACAAAGGGTAAAAAAGGGATCAGCAGTTTGTTTTGCTTGATACAAACTGTAGAGGACGTTTAGTTTGTTTAAGTTCACCCTTTCTTGTAATAAGAAATAAAGGGCTTGAATATAAAAGTCTCATGTACTTACTAGTACTTCAAAAATGTAGAGGAGTAGAGAATCTGATTTTTGACTATCCAATAATCACTCTCTGGAGTCGGTAGATTGTTACTTTGAAGAGGATAGTGGTTGTAGCCAGGCTGAACAAGTTATTCCACTCTTGAAAGGATGTTAATGTATCTAACTTCTCCTGAAGTTTTATATTCAACATATTATTTGAAAAAAAGAGGAGATGTTTGAGTTATCTGGTTGGGTATTAGTTTCCATAAAGATGAAATGCAAGGAAAAACATCAAAGCGTACACCACTAAGGACTCTGAAAGTTGTTCAAGATGTTGTATGACATTGATTGGACTTTTGGTGAGATTGGCCATGTATGTCTGTGTAGCAGTGAAAATTACGAGTCCTGGTCGGGTTGTGAGAGTGAATGTGAGAGATTTGTCCTTGAAGAGAAGAACTTTGCTGTTAAGAGGTTAAGGGAAGACTGATACAGGCACTGAAACTGGTTTCCAGTTTGCTCTAACTTTAGCTGTACTAATGAACTATTCTGTAAATATAAGGTACAAGCTTATATTCTGTGACTTCACTATAGAGTTTCCTAACTATCTATACCTTTAGCTGGGTCAGCTACTTTACTTTACACACCTTACTTTCAGACTTGAAAGGTGGAGAACTGGTTCATGTGACGGTCTCCCAACCCTGGATTGAGTACAAGAACTATTGTTGGTGGGGTTGAAGTTGAGCTGCAGGATGGAAACCTCACAAATGCAACGTTTAATTTGTTTGTTTTTTTTTAATGATATCATCCGTTTAACTTAAGTTGTAGCATCTTTCTTAAGGATACGAGACAGACTTAGTGAAAGCACATGTTTTGGGTTTTTTTGTTGCAGCACCCCAAAATTGGTAGATAAATATACACCTGTAATAAGCCTACATATTAATCCATAGTGAAAAGACACATAAAGTGATTGCTAAGAAAAAACTTAACTGTTAACATTTGTTTGCCCATATGGTGTCATAGAAATGAATCTCAGAGCGTTTTGATGGTCATAAGATGTTGCATTCAAAGCAACTTCACTCAATAGTGAAATTCCAGGCAAGCATGCTCTCTGGCCTTGCAGCTGCTGCAATGTAAAAGGATAAAGAGAATGAAAGAAAGCAGAGGATAAAAAGCTTTCTATCCCTGGAAGGTCAAGTAGACAGACAGTTTTACTATCTCTGTGACAATGGCTCTAGCAGAGATTCACTGAACAGCACTGTGATAGAAATCGCAGACAGGTAATGGTGGAGCTGGAGAAGGAGTGGGGTCTTATGGGAGTAGTTTTCCTCACACTACTGCTACCCTATAGATTTATGTGATTGGGTCCACTGTCTCCCTCCCTTTGATGAAATTCAATAGCTAGACTGTATGCTAAAGTGGTTCGAAGCTTTAAAACAATTCCTGGGCTTTTTGAAAGGTTATGATCATCTAAACAGTCAACGAAGGCATGCGTCTGTGTTAAATCTAATATAGCTGTAAGTATATGTGTAATGCATTTGCATCATCAAACTTTACTGAGAATGGGCTGATGCATGAGTCATTCAGAAGCAATCGGCACTACCCTTTGAAAAGTAATATTTGTCGTCCATTGAGTGTGTCTGGTGCAGTTTCTTACTTGGCAATGTTGTAGCGTGGTCTTAAACAAGAATTTAGGAGTTTCTGATCCAAGTTTGTTTTTGTGATTGTTATCAAAGCAGGGCACGGGTAATTGTAAAGCAGACTTTGATGTCTGTAGCCCACGATTTTGCTCTGTCCAGCTCGCTCGTTGCTGCTTTATTACAGACGTAAAGCTTGTAGATATAGGCCTGGCTGGTTAGCCGATGAGGTTGGTGGAGATTTAAGGCAGATCATTTGATCTCCTGCATCTTTATCTGATAAACAAATGTCCAAACACATTACAGTAGCTGAATTATCGTGGCTGCTTTCATAACGGGATATGCTTCTAGAGGCATTTGTTTATGGTTTAAGGGGCAAAAATGCAGCATGCATTGTGCTTTTAGTAATTGTGCTTTTGAGTTTAAAGAGTTTATATTATCCACTGAGTGGCCTTTAGCAGTTGAATTTACTGCCATAGGGATGGCTGCTAGGTGACTGAGTTTACCTACTTAAAGTCTAGAAGATGCATTATTGTCCACTCTAAAAACTGATAAACAGAAACTCAGAGATTTAGCAGTTTGGGGTGAATAGGTATAATTTCTGCTGTGGAGCTGATAAAATGGAGCTTCGTAAATGTGTTAAACGTTGTGAAAGGTTCTTGTGGTGTCTAATAGATTTAGAAACGAAACAGCATGTGTAAATGAAAGCAAATAGTGAGTCAAAACTAATTTTTAGCCCAAAGGGCAGGTTTCAGGTGTAATGTGTGGCAACACGTTTTGTCCATGTCCATATTACATTGAGGCTTGTTCAAAATCTGAACAAAGACATTGCTCACCAGTTGTGTGTCTAATTTTGGCTTAGGTTAGCATCTTAACAGGGTTTTTGTTGAATTATGCAGGTTTTCATGATCTTGTTCTTTAAAGTGTCATCAGTAGAAGTTTTTTTTTTTTTTTTTTTTTTTTTACCAAGTTCTAAGTTAGTCCCTGTTTAGTGCTTCATATTATTAAATGTGTGCGCTCACCTTGACCTTGATCTCTTGTTTTGTTTGCATGGTCAATCACTGTTCTTATGTCTTAACTGTTGAGGGCCTCGACTGATATTAGCAGGGTAAGAGGATCAGGACCTTTGTTGCTGTCTTCAGGAGAATGTCGTGCTGTTGTTGTGGTTGGGGTTTGTTCGTGTAGTTGATAGATCCTCCTCCATCATCCTCCAGGCCCTCCCACCAGCCCTCGGTCCAGCCTGGGACTTTGAAGGCTAGCTGTTGAGATTCAGCAGACAGACGCCTCCTCGGGGGAACTGACATCATTAGAGTAGAGAGCAGATCCGAGCTTCTCTTCAGCTTCAACAAGGGAAAGAGAGATAAAGAAAGAGGGAGGGATAGAGGGCAAATTTAAGCAATGCAAGGTCAAGATCACGGCACAATTACCCTGGCAGCTGTGTGCCCTGGGAGGCCGAAGCCCCTGACTTCTCACCCTGCCAAGGTCGAATGGGCCGCTCCTCGAGACAATAAGCCTCCCAACATCCTCCTGTCATTTCTTCATTCACTGCTCACCTCCCTCCTACTTTACCGACTCCTTCTTCTCCCACTTGGTAGTTCATATGATGTGAGCTCATGACATTCATTTGGAAGCTTTTACACACTGTGTTTCCTACAAGTAGATTGCATTTGTTGCTGTTACTGCCATTACCTGGTTCCATGAAAGAAAGTTAGCAATCCATACTTTCACAGGCACAAGTCTGAACAAAGCCACAGAGACAGTGCTGGCATTGTGTTTTCTTGGAAACCTTGAGATGGATCCTGTAACACGAGAGTTTGTTAAGTATATGTGCTGATGTGCACGGTGGGGTATAAAGGATGACCGTGCTGTACAGAAGATAATGTGGGTACTACTGGAACTGGTTGTCTTCTGTCCAAAATTAGTGTGAATCAAAACATTTCAGAAACTTCCTATATGTTAATCTTGTTTGTGCGTTAAGATCTGCAGGTCAACTAAGAGCTCATGCATGGATCATCCAGGGCATCCACATTAAACTGTAAAATGCAAGAGAATTATACCACATGGAAACAGGTCTCCACAGTTGCCAAATATTTGCCTTAGCTCAGTTTGCTCTAGCTTGGAATTTTTTTCAATCAAAACAAATATTGCAGTTTTAAAGCTTTAGCAACACGGAGGGCAGCGTACTTTGCGTAATATAATTCAGCTGCATGACACTGTATGATGTATTCAGACAGGTAATGAAATCACTCAATTCCACAACAACAAGAGATCAGGTTACTATTCAATTAAGCCACATCAGCGTATTACACTTTCATGCAGCAAAGATTTACATTTAAACTTCCAAAGTCCTGTGGACTGTTCCATATGTTCCTAATCATGGACAGATATAAGCTGCAGCTTTGCTGTAGAGGCCCAGCTAATTACAATGCACAGTTTTCCTCCTTTGTACACTTATTAAATAACTATTATCCCTATTAACACAATGGACATGATCCTCTTCTGCCAACTACAGCCTCGACAAGCTGCGCCTGTCAGATCATCTAATGTTGCAAATATGCTTTCACACACACACACAAGGAAAAGAAACACACAGTGCACAGGCACTCACAGATAGCAACGCTCAAATCCCCACACATGTCGGCATTTTGAGGGATCATATAGATGCAAATGCGGCCATGTAATTGCACGAGCAGTAGATCTGCGCTCTCAAGGCTCGATGCTGTCATGTCAACGGCTGATCCCATCTGGTTTTCAGCATTTCTCTTTTTCTTTTCCAAGACCTGATTTCCATACCAACCCAAAGCTTTAGAATCCTCTCATCTTATCTGCTTTCCCTCCTCCTCCTCCTCCTCCTCCTCCTCCTTTTCAAACTCCTTTTAAAACCTGTGTCTTCAGGTCCAAGCAAGAATGATAGAAGTGACAGCAAACAGGCACGTGTCATAGTCAAACACCGAAATGACAGGAAGGAGGTCCTCTAGCATAGTTTAGGTTCTGCTCTTCCCTTCTCTGTTCCTGGCGTCTTTCATATCTGAAATGTACATTACTCTTTTCATTGGTGATTGTAGTTTTGTGAGGAGTAGTCCACCATTCTGTCCACCCTTTTTAATCTGCTGTTGGTGTCCACCCATTTTCCTTCACTTATAAATGACTCTGTCTTCTCACGGTCTTTTTGAACCTCCGTCCTTCACGTTTTTGCATGCCAGGTGCACAAGCTGCACGCTTTCTGCATCTGGGCTTATAAGGATTTAAAACATTCCGTATGCAGGCCTGTATGTAGAGGTAGATAAATGCCGGTGTGACGGCACCGTAATGCGTTACCAATCTACCAATTTACTGCACATCCAAAGAGAACGATGATCCTTTCCTTGGGAAAAACGACTTGGCTATAAGGGCATGTCAGAAGGAATAACCCAACTATGTGTTTCTTTTTATTTATTGCTGTGATTTTGGATATTGTTCTTTATATATATTCAATTCCATGTTGTACAAATTGGTCTAAAAATCAATAAAACACCATTTTATGTCTTCTGTGCATACTGATTATTCACAGGATATCTACACAAAAGAAGGTCCCAAGAAAGTACAAGATTTCTGCTCTTTTTATTAACTTAATTATGTTAACATTCTTGCTTTTGCAAGAATACACAAACATAACAGAGGACAGCACAAAGGGTGTTTTCTGAATGAAAACAGTGTTACTAAGTATAAGGTGTTAATAGTGAAACTATGCTGTGCCATTGTTGTTTAAAAAAAGTTAAACCCTAAACAAAATTTACTTCAACAAAATTTTCAGAGGTTTCATTAGAAACCGATAATAACTAACCTACCTAACCAAATAATAAGTTAATAGTTTCAATGATAATAATTAAACTTTTCATTGAAGTCATTAGTTTCCTTCTATTGGCATTGTGGTTAGCACTGATGCCTCAGAGCAAGAAGGTCCTGGGGTTGAATCCACCATCTAGGGGGCCTTTCTGTGAGGAGTTTGCATGTTCTCCCCATGCGGGGGTCTCTCTCTCCCTGGCATCCTCCTGCAGTTTAAAAACATGCAGTTAGTGGGGTTAGAGTCATTGTTGAGGTGTGAAAAGTTGTCTGTTCCTCTGTGTTAGCCCTACAACAGACTGACAGCCAGTCCAGGGTGTACCCTTCCATTTCTCACTGTGGCGGCTGGGATAGGCTCCAGCCCCCCACCACCCCTCAGCGACCGTGAATTGGATAAGTGGAAGAAGATGCATGGATGATGGGAACTAATAACTTAAATGATTGCATTGCTCCATTTAGTGTCCCAGTAAACCATTCCTCAGTTCATCTATCTGCAAGTTGGGCTTATTGGTCTGTATTAGAAGACATTACATCTTCATCTTGATATAATGTGCTTATAGACTCCGGTGTGCAGAACCAGTCTGCTGTCTTAACATTTTCATTGGCTGTGTTAAATTCACCTGACATTAAGAGTCAGGCTTTCACACAGTTTTACATAGCATAAACACACACATACATAGACAGATATACATACACAATTGTTTTTAGTCAGCTTCGGTGCTCTTTCTTGGCTGCTGTCCGAGTCTTCTTCTTCTTCTTCTTCTTCTTCTTTTTCAAATACCTAAAGTTACACACATGCACACACACACACACACATGCATACCACAGATAAATGCATATGAGTGCTCCAATGCACACAGCACTCCTACCTCCCCCTCCCCACCTTCATCTAACACATAACACTTCCTCCAAAATTTACTGGTACTGTGTGCTATGCAGGCATGAGATAACGTCCCAGAAGTTTTCCAAGGGCAGGGCCAGTGCTCAGACATCAGAGGGAAGCAGCGTCGAACCGAAGCTGATTCATTACATGTGTTGCATCTGCCTCCTATTAAAAAGCCCAGAGCACTCTGGCTGTCTCTCCCGGTCTCTCTCTCACACTCTTTGACTGCAAACTACCTCCCGAATCCTTCCATTTACCTCACCTCTCTCTCTTTCGAAAACTCCCTCTTTCTGTCTCTTTCCTCTTAACTTTCAGTTACCTCTGATGACATGCCTCACCTACTAAGACTCACAGGTTAGCTCTAGCATATGTTGCTACAGTATCTTTCCATTCCAGGACTCAAACGTCCAAATATTACACAGCTTCTTAGTGGGTTTTTTTTTTTTTTTGCCTCATAGTTAGCTCTGAATAAAATTCAAACATTGTGCGCTCTTCGTTCTCTGGAGTCTGTTTTGTCTGTGATTAAGTTTGAGATTCTTGAACTGGCTTTGGTGGTTAGTTTTCCTGTGAGCTCTCTTAGCTTCTGCTGCTGTTCAGTGTAACTGGATGAAAATACTCCCTCATGTTGCTGAATAGATTCTTATTACAGGCATACTGGTGCTGATGTATATGTCAACTGCAAAGTAAAAGGTATTACACATTAAACAAATAAACAAAATATCGTTAAGGTAATTTAGGATGAGCTTCTTGGTCACAGCTCTTGAAAGGGGACTGATTATGTCCATGTTTTAAATCCAGAGCCCCACCACAAGAGCTTTTCGTGATTTAAAGTTCAGAAATATTGCTTATTTTATACTTTCCCTTTATGCAGTCCCACAGTTCATCCTCTGCCCCCCTGCTGGTTGGCTGCATATTGATTAGAAAATATGATATTACCCCGACATTACTGTTAATGACCCATTCCCCCAACCAACTGAAGAACACAGTGTAAAGTTAGACCAACTAAAAGTTTAAGACTCTTCTAAGAATCTGTTCTTTAATGACTTGCTCATTTCCTTTTACCCAACAATCTCATCTTCAGTGTTTTAATTATGCTGCAGTGAGTGATAGGTATTTTAAGTTGTGCGTGTGTGTGTGTGTGTGTGCTTTCGGTGAATTTGTTAAAAGGAGCCTTTTTGCAGTGCGAATGTCAGCTTCAACTGATAATTATTTCAGATTACATTAGAGGAAATTAAACATTTCTTATAGTACGTGTGAGGGTGCCAAAGTTATCAAGTGCAGACACAGGAGAGAGTGTGAATGTTGCACTTCCAAAAATGTAATTTTTACAACTAATAAGATCATTTTCAAGTGTTAAAAAATAATTAATGGTTTCACAGCAGCTGAATGGTCTTTGCCCATGGATCAGTGGTGCACAGTGCCCTGTGTATAAATTATCAGAGGCAAATTAAAATGTAGAAATCAAGTCATTTATTAAAAAGAGATAAACTTGATTGCTGAAGAATTTGAAACTGCAGTTAGGCTGAGTCTAGAATACAGAATTAAACATTAAAGATAATACTGATAACTGTTGTCAGTATTCTTGTTTATTGTGTGGCCTTCATCTGGATTTGCTTATTATTTACAGAGAGCAGTTCTGGCTTTGATTTTCAGTTAACTTGTGAGTTCAAGTTGTGAAAATCTCTGTGTGTAGTCAAACACTGTGTGTCATTTCGACATCTGTCTGGGCCACTGAGCTGTCCCACCAACAGACTCTTATCAGCTGATAAGACTGTTTACACCAGTCTTATCTCTGTCCACTTAAGGCCGATGTAGTTGAGAGTCATAGTGATAAATCCATTCCACTCAAAACCTTTGGCTGAATTTTCCATCCTACCGTTATTAAAGTCACAGAATGATATGCAAGACACTCACTATAGGCAAAACCCACATTTTATTTACTGTATGTATCTTTTACAATACTAAATTATGATGTAACTAAGACATAAAGAACTCACTTATTTGTAACATACGTCATGCAGTGACAGTGCCTCCAATCAATCACACATCTCTGTTTGAGAGACATGTATATGCAATAAGAATGAGGTCATAATGTTATGTGTAAACAATATTTTTTTATTCTTATTTTCTGATCAATCTGTTGCAGTTTGAGAGAGTACAGATCTATTTTCAGTGGTTCCACTTTAACTTGGCGATCGGAAAGGCCGGTTGAGACAAATGGAAAGGCACACACACTTGAAAATGAATGAATAAATCATTCTCTCTCTTACGTTCCTAAAGGTTTAGCTGACCACAAAGTGCAAATGTGGCATTTCCAGCAGCATGTACCACAACCTGAAATTGGTTTACTGAGACTTTGAACGTGCCCCCCTTTTTTTCTTTTGCAAGTCAAAGTGAACTTTGACTTGCAAATGATTATGCAAGTTGGGAAAAAATAAAGCACAACCTCCAATATGAGCACCATTTGAATTTTTTCTTGTAAGCATGCTTAAGAGCTTTGTGAAATTCTTTACACTGAAGTGGAAGCTGTGCATTTCTTGCAATAAATAAATAAATAAATAAGAGACTAGATCTGTTTAATGTTGGCTTCACAATTGGAGAGCAAAACGCAAAAACGCAGCACTGCTTCCTTGTTTTCCTTCCAATAACATCATTAGCATTTTGACATCATCCTCCTAATTGTTGTTTGTAGCTTTGAGAAATGGTTGCCTTGGAGTGAGAGTTGAGAGGGAGAGGAGGGGGCTGGGTGTTTCCGCTGTAAGGGGCTTATCTGTTCAGGACAGATACTGTTCCTATGGTCTTGGCTGACAGGTAAGGTGTGTGTGTGCGTGCGTGCGTGCGTGCGTGCGTGCGTGCGTGCGTGCGTGCGTGCGTGCGTGCGTGCGTGTGTGTGTGTGTGTGTGTCTGTTGTCAGTGAACCCCAGGGACAGGTGCTGAGGGATAGGTTCGTATTTGGGAGCAGATGCACCTCCCCTTCCTCCTTTCTTGCCTTGTTCCCTCACTCCCCCAGGAGGCATATGGTGAGAGTGATTGGAGAGACCCATGGCCCAGAGGGAATGCTCTTCTCCCCAGTTCATCTGTTTTAGATGGGGCCCTGCGGGACACTCAGGCTCTCCTGAGGTCCCCGTTGGCTGGGAATCAGGCCGAGTAGGTGGCTCTGCTTTCAGGTTGACTGCTTTGTTACAGTGCTGGGCGGTTGCAGTGGCCACCCCTGTTAGCTTTACACTCTGCTGCATCCTACACTGCAATTTTGTGCAGAGGACACATGCCAAATGGCTAATAGGTCACACCTTCTCATTTGTTTGCACAGTACCTCATTTATATGCAGTGTGGCTTTTAATCTGCCGACTCTTGTCATGTCCTGGCGTCAGTGCTTGGAATGGAAACACCATCACAGGCTCGTATTTGTAAACCAGCTTACAAATGTGATGTAGTTCTGAGTGCAGTAGGAGACAGAGTTATGGGGGCATTTTAGGACTTGTATAATATGTGTATCCCTTTTTATGTGGTCATTTATTATAAAGTGAGCTCTATGAATAATGTATGATTAAAAGCTGTAATGGATACACTGGGACTCGTCAAAATAAAAGCAAAAATCCATTTGCGCTCCCTGTAGTAAATCCACTTGCTTGTCCTTGGGCTAATTTCCAACTTGGGACTTGGTGGGGGAGTGAGTGCATGTATTGATAGTGATTCAAGGGAGGGAGGTGTTGGTTGTGCTGTAGAGGGAGAGGGAGCGAGAGAGAAAAGGGGGGGAGAGAAAGGAAAACTGAAATGACACATGGATGAGGAACAAAGTCAGGAATACCTCTCTTCCTCTCTCGATGCTTCCTTCCTTTATTTCACTCTCTTACAGATTCTCTCCTTCTTTCCTTGCCTCTCTCCTGTCTGTGTGTCTCACCATCTTATAGCTCCTTTCCCTGCCTCCAAGCAGCTGCCACTTCTGCGCCTGAAGAAAATGAAGGCAGATGAATCAATTTGGCCTGTGGCCCTAAAGTGCACTTGTCTGCGCCCCAGCTTGGGCGGGAGGGATAATGAGCCGATAGATTGAGCCGGTGCCGGAGCCCGGCACTGAGCGCGGAGGTGCCTTTGCCTGCCGCACCACCGGGCCACCCTCACACACACATACACACTCCCAGATAGACACACGTACACACACATGTGCTCCCAGAGCGGCGGTAGCAGCCTGTTGTTGGGTTAATGGGGGTGAGGGTCCTTTGCGCAGGACACTTTTCAGAACAAATTAGAGGAAGGATCTCTATCAGTCATCTTCAGGCCTTCTTGTATTGCCCCTCATCTCCTCACTCTGTGCAGGAGAAGCCCGTAGAGAAGAATAGCCGAAAGAAGGGAGTGTGTGTGTGGGAGGCAAGGTCCAAGATCTTAGGGTAATGAGGACTGACACTGGAACAAGGCCAAAGCACAGCCTCCCTCAGCACTGTTGACAGGTGACGGCAGGCTAGGGAGAGACAAGGTAGAGTGAACAGAGGAACTGGAGCAAGGAGAGGAAAATCGAGGGCAGAGCTAACAGCTTCTTTGATTCAAGAAGAGAAAAGGTGGGAGACCACGCAGTCATTCGATGCCCCCCTAAAACCCCCTGCAAGGTGAAGAAGGAGGTAGGATCAAAGGAGCAGTACAACAAAGCATCACCCGCGAGCCTCCTGCCAGCTCCCTGCTGACAAACTGCAGATTGATAGACACTGCAGGAAGAGGGCGGAAGAGTGAATGGAAAAAGAAACTTAGCCAAGCCTGAACAGATATGAGCCACTACTATGTCTATCTATGTCTAACCCTTTCTAAGCGGAGGGGCTTTGTGACTTCACCCAGGGTTAGAGTAGTATAAATGAGCAGACCCACGTCGGCCCTACTCAACTTGGGGGGAAATTAAGATGCTGGAGGGCCTTTTGAAGATAATTAAAGAGCACAGAGCAGCAGCCTCCAGAGATGGACTGCAGACATGTTCAATACCGAGACTAATGGAGCTAATTTCCAGTACATTATTCATGTAAAACACAGGCCCTCACTTAGCTGTGTTTTTTTTTTCTTCCTATTTTTCTTCTCTCTGTAGTCTTAAGTCATCTCCCCAGCCTCACTCACACACACATTACTACATGCTTTTCAGATACGGGATACGTAACATTGTCGTTTGCTGATTGTTGGTTTCATTAACTCTGTTGTTAATCTGTAATTCAGACGGGGGTCATTTTTATGTTAATGATCTTAATGGCTTCATTCAGATGCAATCACAAGAGTGAAAGAGAGAGCCAGGTTGCATTTGCAATTTTTAGATGGTTTGAGCATCTGACAGGGATGCCTCCTGGGTCTTCTAGGTAAGATGTTCTCTGCTGGTCTAGGAATGCTTCAGTGTACTCCTGGATAAACTGGAGGAGGTGGTTGGGGAAATCTTTTGGGGTTTTTTGAGTGGTGGGGGGTGGGGGTCTGGGATTCTCTGCTTAGGCTGCTTTCCCCACGCCCAGCCCTAGATAAGTGGAAGAAAATAGATGGATGGAAAATACTCAAGTGAAGTTTAAGAACAGTTTTGAATAATTACTTATCTCTGCAGTTTTCACTAAGAGCAGCCAAATTGATAGTGAAGACTCACAAGCTGCTCGTTTGGTATTAACTGTATATAATATTGTGCTAATACAGCCCTGTATCAAATGACACAGCTAGTCTGTGTCACATGACTGTGCTCACAGTCACGTGATACACGCCTCAGATAGCGTCACAATAATAGAAAGAAAATTTACTTGCTGCAATAGCATGATTAGCCTTGCCCTAATACTGTCTGGAACTGTTTGCACAAAAACTATGTAACATTTTGAACCAGTGGTAACAGCGTTTTCTCTCTTTGGTCCAGAGGAATAGGGATATTTAAGAATAGAGAATTGTTATAACCTTGGACTTTCACCACTTGCAAGCAGTTGAATTTTAGCAAAGACAATTAATGTCATCGTCAAGCTTACTAACTTGTCCTTTAACATTAATGAGTATACAACAAAAGAAAAGGGGGAAAAAAAGACATGAAAGCTATATAGCTGAGAGTTTAGGGCCAATTAAGCACCTCCCCAGATAGAAAATTAGTCCCTCACTTAATCACAGGCAGTCCAGGCTGCCAATCCTTTGTCAGAGTTGGTGAATTCCTGCTTAGATCAATTGCTATCCCGTGCAATTGAACAGCAGGTTGGGGAACGGTCTTTGCACGCTACATCATTAACCTAGGTGCCTAATTAGAAGCTGTGTTCTGATCAATAGCCAAATTGATTGCTGACTGGGAAATGTAACCCCCAAGTCCCCAAGGAGACGGAAGCACTTTGGGCACTTTGGGAATGTGTCAGCCACACTGATGCTGAGTAAACAAAGTATTCAACGCCAGCACTTGACAGCAACACAACTGTGGCTGTACCTTGACGTTCCGTCTCTTCTGACGTGCTTTCCTCCCCGCCAAGGAGGATTGCTCTGTTTGTGCTCTCCTTGAGAGGAGGAAATCAAAAGGGCCACCATCTATTTTGAGATTCAAGGAGTGATTAGGCTGACAGCTAGTCGAGAGAGAGCGAGAGAGAGAGACCGAGGGAGAGGCGGGTAGAGGTGGAAGTCAAACCTAATTAGGCCCACCTGCCAGGTCTCTCTTCCTTCCATTTCTACACCCTGATTGCTAGGCGGCAGCTCCCCCCCCCCACTGCTCCTCCATGCTCACCCCACCTTACCCCTCTCCTGTCACTATTGACCTCAGCACACTGCTAATGCCCCTTGGCCAATCAGCATGCTTGCCCTGGCGGCAGCAGGGTAATTAAAAGGGAATTGTGTCTACTTGGCTTGTGAGCTGGTGGGCACAAGGGTAGACAAACATTCTCTCTCTGCCGCCCTGCCTCCCTCCCTCTCTCCCAGCCAGGTGGTACCGTACAGGACCTGTCAGATTAGCTGATGACCCTTTTAATTCTAGCCCAGCCGGGGGCCATAATTGATATTTACCGGGAAAGGTTAATTGTAGCAGTGATCTGCTTAAATTACAGTGGAGATCAGGAGACCGGGGCCAGACACCATACTTGCCACCGGGGGAGCTGCTACACGCAAACTGCTAGTCAAATGGATTACACCCCGCGGCCATTGCTGCTGTACTCCAAGGTGGGGAAGCAGCACGGGACATTGTGATTGGCTGACGCTGCTGCAGCACAGAGTCTTCCTTGCTTAGCTCGCCAACCTCCCATCTGGCTGGGAATTTGGTTGCACACCAACTGTGGGACTTGATGGCCTGCAATAAAACAAACCATCCATGTTAGCATTAGGACTGTCATGTATTGGTTTCCCCATAATTTGTACATTAAATCAAATTTTATTTGATTTTCTCTATGTGCTAAATAGTAAGACTTTTTTTCTTTCTAAAATATTATACACATGTCGACATGGTCTGCAGTAGTATCTACTCGTAGTTCATGTTACCTCTACTTTTTTGCTTGGTCATTCTGGCCTTCCAAAGTTAGCTTATGGATCTTTTAGAGCTAACTGAGGAAATGGGCTGGACTGGCATTTCAGTCCAGCAGCATATTATTTGTTTTTGTATTTTTCAGCCAAGGTAAGGACATTACAGGTCATAGCTATTCTGTGCTGGTTGATTTTGCCCATCCAAAGTATGATCATGTGTGCACTCACATTATCTAATGTACAGCATGTGATCAGGAAGGAAATGTTATTCCACTCAAGCTGAACTATGCTGACTGGTAGACTTATAGTTAAATAAATCAGTCAAACTCAACACGGAGCAACTGAATTTGCACTGATCCCTTAAAGTAAGTAAACCCAGCACAGTTGTGTTTACTTAATTTGCTGCATTACCCATGCTGGCTAGTACGACCAGCACCTGTTGACTGAGGTTTTGCGTTCCAGGTGTTTTTGTTGCAGCCAGTTCTATTTTGCATTTAAGCAAAGTATAAACTGACTCTCACACACTCATTGTATTTCCTTTAGGTTAAGAAAGACTGTGCTCCGTGGTCAGTTGAACCCATTTTTTTCATTCAACTTTGCTTTACATAGTCACCTGGTTCAAAGTACATTAGTTAGAGGAAATAACGTGAGCTGTAATACAAGACAGAGTCGTTTAACAGACTTGTTATAGAGATGAATGACTGATTAATAACTGCTGGGTGCAATTTGACAGGAAACCAAGTGAATGAAAAAGTATTTTAATTTCACATATTTGTAGGTAGATCAGAGTTCTGTTATTCTTTTCTCATTTACCATTTAGGGTCAATGTATTTTATTGTTTTTTTTTACCCTGGTCGTTCTTTGCAGACATTTTGTTCTCTTCATTTCTGTGAGATATAAAGTTGGGTAAAGCACAACAACTAAAATCTTTCTTAGTGTGATTAAATGTTTGGTATTATTAGATCTTGTTGCATGGGCTGACACTGAATTGGAAAAGGCAACGATTGTGGCCAATCACCAATCAGCAACCCAGCATTCTGTATAAATGTAGATGGTATGAATATTAATAGAGGTTTCCATAGTTTGTTGCATTACATAAAGTAGGTGAGACTAAAATGTGCGCCCATCGCAGTTATGAAGTACACTTAGCTCTCAACAAGATGCTTTGAATTGTTGTTTTTTCTGTGGTCTGTGTAAATATTTCAGTCTTCTTCTTTTTGCCATCTCGTTATAGCAAAAAGCTTTTTGCAGCTTTCGAATTTAGCTAAGATCAGACGTTTTAGCTAAAATCAGACGTTTTAGCTCAAACAATAAATCATTGTCTTTTAGTAGTGTCTTGTTAGATTATATGACTACGTTTTTAGAAGATGGCATCGTGTCTTGTGTGTCTTGCAGATCAAACCTTTGGCTCTTCATCCAGTCAAAGTTGGTGAGGACGAGACTGAACTCAGTCGACCACACAGGAGCAACTCCAAAGAGCAGCTCAGTGAGGTGAGTCCACAGATGAGACCCAAACACAGATCTTGAATAGTCTCTTTGCATTGGGAAGAATGCTAGTTGGTTAACAGCACAGAGAAAGGACTGGTCATACAATATTACCTAGTTTACCTGCCATTACATGAAGCGTGACACAGTTAAATTTAAACACAACCAGATTCAGCCAGGTGTGGGTCGACCTCACCAACCCCAGAACGGAACGAGTTAAAGAAACGGTTCCAATTATCCCCGCACCCGCATCCATATGCCAGCGCATTTAGAAGATGAGTAGGTGGCAAAGCAAAATGGAAGCCAGACATTGGTTCAGCATAAGGGATGAAATAATGCAATTTAGATACAGGGGAAGTAATGAGAATTTATGCAAAATCCCAAGCGGCTCATTTGAAATGAATGTAGAAATATGCTTCCTAACTAATGCCTGTCAAGCAGGCCTCCCAAACCTAACCAAATTCAATCAGACTGTTCATTTAGCTGACTAAAGCAGGAGGAGTGAGAGAAAGAGAGGAAGAAGGAGAAGAAAAATGTGCAGCTTCCTTTTCCAGCAGGGTTGAAATGATGGAAAGGAAAAAGATTTCAAAGAACTTATTAAATACATTGTTTTAAGTTATTCATATTTCCAACCAAAAATCCAGTCTCATGAAAAAAAAAAAAAAAGAATCAAAACCAACCAACCTAATTTTTTCCTATCTTCATTTTCTTTTTTCTAAGACTCACTGCTCAGTTTCTCTCATGCATCCCCCCGCCACACTATTTTTCGTGAATTTGTGTAAAAGGCTGTCTTTTAATGAAAAAGTCAGGAGGAAGAGGCGGGCTTGTCAGATAAAAGACCAACGCTTGTTGACAGCTCTGACAGGGATATGCGACAAGCACTAAGAAGGAGGGGGCATGAACGAAGGGGGCGGTGGAAGTGGTGGTGTTCGCTGTAATGGCGAGGGGTGGGGGGAGAACACGGTTGAAAATTGCACGCTGTAATCGGCGACGGTGTTAGATGTGGCATGTCTCTCTAATCTGCTGCCAAATAAATGGTGCGCAGACGTTGATCGCTGTAGCCACGCCATCTATATCAATCCATCTCTCCTCCTCTGCCTGTCTTTATCTTTCTTTTTCTCCTTCCATCTTTTCATATGTGCTTCTGCGCTGGCTGTATTCCACCCGGTGAAGGCCTGGACGTGACACACAGCGTGTCATTGTCTCCCTTATATTTCTTACTTTTTCAGCTCCATGAAATCTCCACCACCGCACTGAGAGCACTGCTAATTTTCATAAAATACGCTCCACCACATCAAAGTGGTTCCCCAGCTTTAAGAGCTCTTAACTAATGATGCCGCATTGGCAACAAGTAAAATGGATTTCTCTTGTCTTACCGCCAAAGGAAACGGAGACAAATGCGACATGCGGACGCACCCGCCTGCCTGTAAAAACAGTCATGCATCAATTTGTGAGCAGGGGGTAAAAAAAAAGAAAAAAATGCAGGGGGATGCTGTTTGTTCACTGCCATGGCTGGGTCTTTATCTGTTTATTTTGACTAGGTAATTGTGCCTGCAGTGCAGTAGGGCCCCTGCACTAAGCCACGCAGGGATTAGGGAAATGTGAGGTGGGAGAGGGGGTGGGTTTCACTGTAACTGTGTCCTGCAGAGGAGGGGGTGGCAGTTGAGCTGCTGTCAGGGTCTCACCAACATATCCACCCACATGCACCCAAACCCACCCACCTACCTTATTTTCCAGCCACAGAGGGCATACGTGTTCACATCCTTTTTCTTATTATTGTCCAACTAGTAGTGATTGGCCCGCCTCTTGGCCTTCATGCAACGATAAAAAACCAATAGTTTGGTTAGGAGAAGATGGACAGGACCCTCCCCTCTTATCGCCATGCTTTTCTTTCTTTCTTTCCTTTTTTTTTTGCAGGAAGAGTGGAGGAGGGGGCGTGGAAATTGGGAGGGGATAAGGGGGTGGATTTAGTAACATTTTTCTTCTCTGGGGCTGTTTAGTTAACCCTTAAATGCCGCCAGCATCCGCCCCATCCCTTTCGCCACCAACCACCATAGCCACCACACACATACTTGTCCTCCACCCTCCCCCAACACACTCTCCCTCTCTCTCTCTCTAGGGCGGGTTCTTAAATCCTTTTGAAGTCCTAAGCACTGCAGAAATCCATTGAGAGCCATGTATAATGGCTTTTAAGAGAGAGTGTTTAGCTGTATGCCGACCCTATGGCTTATGAACCACTGGCGTTTTAATGGATCCCCCTTTCCCTCCCCTCTTTTTCTCCCTTCACCAGCACTAAATCCAATGGATTGTCCCTCATTATCATTTAAATAAGCCTCTCTTTCTACTCAGAATGCTGCAAGTTGAATGAACTCGACATAGTAAGGCTAATTCCAAATGGCCTTGGCCTCACTCCACCTATGCACATATGCACTTACGCACACAAACACATGCAGATACACACATTTTAACGCACTGACAACACGCACACTTATAAAAAAACAGACCACATTTTCCTTGAAACACACTTTTGGCCTTTTTTATCCACATGTTTTTGCCTCCTGTTCAGCTCTTACCCCCCATACTCTGGCCTCCTCTCTGGTTGCAGTAGTGAGGATAGCAGAAAGGTTGAGCAGAGTGGGAATAGCCTTTTGATTCCCACAGAGCCTACTTTCCGGTTCGCAGCAGGACTCCTCCCTAATCGTCACCACAGGAGCCGTCCTGCAAATCAGAGGGGCACACAGGCGTTGACAAGGGCTGATGCTTTGAGCAGGTGTGGGAGAATGGATGAGGGACATTGCGAGGGTGCAAAACAAGGGAGGCAGTGGCGATGAAGGTGTGGGGGAGGTCGTTTTGGATTGAAGGTGGACCTATGGATGAAATTGGTCTAGCAGAAAAGTCTCCTCCAGAGACCAGGGGGGAGAAATTGCCAATCTAGACTGAGGAATAAAAGCAGTGAAAAGTGGAAGTGGAGGGAGGGATTTTGAGATTGGTATTCGTGCTGGGCACTGACAGACAGAGCAAGAGAACAGAACAAAACCAAGCCTTTTCTGCCTCCATCCTGCTCTTGCTCAGTATTTAGAGGACTGCATTAGAAAACACCAGAGTTAAATGGGCCGAAACACATCCCTTACTGCATAAAGAGATATTTATCCTGAATAAAAAAGGGACAGATAAAACACAGAAATTTAAAAGACCTCATGAAATTGATGGGCACTGTGTATAATTTTTACACTTTAATGTATTATTCCGGTAACTCTGTCCACTATCACAGGAATGTTAGTGTCACCAAAAGATGATGATGGACCGTGTAGTTACCCCGATGGCTTTGATCTGTGACACCAGATCAATTTTTGCTTATAGAGCCATATATATATATATATATATATATATATATATATATAAAAAAACATGTTATTTAAATGGGTGACAAATCTGCTAACGGGAATTTGTGACCTCATCGTGACATGAGGTCAACAATCACTGTTGTCTAGCAACAGGGAGAAAGCCCTGAAAAGAACCCATCCATCATTCAAACACCTGCCAAGAAGAAAAGTTGACAAGACACGTAAAGAACACACTGATGCATGGATTTCTTTATTATTAGTGAGTGACTGTTGTCGCAGCCACGCTGACATCAGCAAAGTTTGATGTCACTGACAGTGCACTGTTATTTAGAAACTATGTCATCTCAAATGGTGTCATTGTGTGGACACAAAAAAGTACATCATCAGAAAGGTCAACGATGATGTCATAGAACTGGCCTGACCCTAACCTGCAGGACCCCACAATGACACCTCCCCATCCAAACTGCCTTACACACAACATTTCACACACATCCATTTACTACTGGCAACAAGTTTATGTCGGACCCAATAAACTGTTGTTGAGAAATTCAAACAGCACACATGCATACAGAGATTTTGTGATTTATTATGGAGATGAACATGGTGGGAACACTGAAAATGTTAGACTATGAAAGATTATGATTTATGATTTTGGAAATGAGCTCTTATTTATTTACCGATGGTGAAATGTCTGCCCAGTCAACCAAAGAATGCTTGTTGTGACGCTCTTTCTAATCTAAAGACTTTAAGGGGAGGGAGGGATTTGTTTTTTAGCACTAAACAGACGCTTAAAAATGAAAAGACAAAATAAGAAGAGATGAGCTATATGAGCTGTCACTCATTCTCCAAATAATTCCTGTATCAAATTGTTTTTTAATTTATCTACTGATGAAAGTGACGGAGTCCCTCTCATTTGTCTGTTGACGTCTCTTGGAAGCTACAAAAGCAAGTAAATTCATACCAATAAATGTTACTTAATTTTCACATATAGCACTGCAGCACATTATGAGGCGCACCCATAATCTCAGAATGACTCTGTTGTATCTACACAGACGTGGACCATTGGACTACAGTGTATTTGTAGTATGGGACTGTTTGTTTTTAGACCAGCTACCCCTGTTGTTCAGAGCAGAATGAATGGTAGCAATGTGAGCAGGCGTGGGGTGCATGGTAGGGCGGGTAAAAGGTTAATGTGAATATTGATATTAAAGCTACGCTGCTTCATCATGTCAGCGTGAGCGAGTGAAACACTCCTTAAAGGTCATCCCTGTTCTCCTCTCTCTCCCTACAGAGTTCCACTCACTCGCTGTCAGGCCGCGGCTACTCGGTAAGTGACATTTTCATGCTTCATAGCTTTACGGCAGAATTACAATCTCCAACGACCCGCTTTATGGCCCCGGCGCTCGACATTTTAATTATGTTAAATAGAGTAATGGAGAAATCATGATATTAGGAACATTAATTCTGGCTGACTGACTGATTAAATTGCAGGAAGGTGTCCTATGCTACCTTGGCAAGAAGGGCCTCGTTTTATTGGCATTGATCAGCGCTGTTCGCCTGAGCTGCAATTTCGATGTCAGAGTTTTATATCTTCCTCCAGTGACCGTCAGTGACGGATGTTTCTGTTCACACATATGAAAAAAATGCTTAAAAAGACTTTTGCTTTCTGTGCTATAAATCCATTTTTTCACTGCAGGAAGGCTGCATGTATGTTTACTCCCTTGGGAAGATCGCTTACAGTGAAAACTATCCCGTAGCCTGTTGGAACTGACTGTGTACTAATAAGAGTTAGTTAGAGTGTTATTTTTTTTAATCTTAGAACATGTCGCCTGTTCAAGGTAAATGTGCCCGAGAGGAATATTTAGTGCCACCTAAGAAAACATCAGCCCAAAGCTTTTGAACATAAAACTAGCTCACAAATTGTCAGTACAGGACTATTTTTATCCCGTGAAAGCATCTGTTGCCTTGCCCCAGTGCATTCTCGAACCGTAAATTTGTGTTCTTCCCCTCCCATTGTTTCAATGATGTGTGTAGTCTCTGGGTAATACAGACAAGCGGTCGTCCTTTATGTCCTTTCCTTAAAGGGAAACTCATAAGAGGAGCGTTGTTTAAAGTGTGCTACTTTTAGCTGATGAGTGGCATATGGCAGTTCTCATTGTAGCTTGGAAGCAATCATCTCGGCAAACAAAACAACTATAAATGGTTTGTCAGCCTTAATCTGCCTCAAAGGACTACAGTTAAAGCACTGAACAAAGCTTAACTTCAGAAGACATTGATCTCTGTGCGATCTTCTTTTTTATTTTGTTTTAATAGAACATGTCACATTCCTTTTCCCCAGTGGCTGCATGCTCACAGATGGATGAAAACAAACAAGACCTTCCAAAAAAGCTTGTGGAGCCCTTTGGCTCGAGCTGTCAGTTTCAGTCGGCAGGGAACGAGGCCCTCTCTTTATCTGAAAGGAACCAGGAGGGGCTCAGAGAGAGAGAGAGGGCAAAAATGGAGGTGGAGTTGGCGTGGAGGTGGTTGTGTGGGAGGCAGGGGCATTGTGCAAGCAAAGGAAAGTCCAGTAACGAGGGCAGGAAGTTTCATGTTGTCTGGCTCCCCACTCCAGCTATCCAGCGGTGCTATCTGCAGCGTTTCTAGCCTACAGGCACCTCCTGGGTACTGAGCTCTGACTCTCAATCTGCTCTGCTGCTGGGTCTGCATGATTTCTGGGGTTTGCTTATCTGTGAGTGCTTCGGGCTTTATAGCATGATGGTTTGGAAGGAGAGACATGGGGTGCGAGGTCAGGGGGCTTTAGGGAACTGCCAGCAGAGACTGAGTGGATATGGGAGGAGGAGTAGGGCAAGGAAACGACCAGGGGCTTGATATAGTGTTATAGCTGGAAAGAAAAAGGCTACGTATGTGGGTGGAGGCCTGGTTATGAGTAGGGGAGGGTCAATGAGGCAAGCTTAAAGGCAACTTTGCGCTACTGGCCGCTGATAGCGTGGAAGAACTATCTAATAGTTCGCCTCTGGCGGTCATCGCCATCTACTTTTTTGCTCCTCCACAATAAAAACTCAAGCTGATGTATGGGGTCTGGTTATCTGTCGCAAGTCACTAAGATTTAATAAAGTGAATCTCTCCTGACAGTTTGTCTTTTACTTCTATCGGAGATGCTTGTTTGTGCTTCCATATGTCTTTTTTCTTATGTTGCCTGTCAGGCTTGAATGGTCTCGATTGAATGGTTTACAGAAGAATGTAGAGGATGTTTCTGCATTTTAGTGCCGTACTCGTGCATAAGGGGTGTTTTATATCTGCCAGTTACCTCAAAGCTGTCTTTAAATGCTTCAGTTGTTGCTTTTAAAACCGTTAGCTGTTGTTTTAATTGTACTAACCCTGTTTTTGCAAAAGGAAATCCTTCACACAATCTTAAGACACGGGTTTTCACATTGGCATGATATTTTTTTAAATCTATTTTTCAGATAAAACTTAAAGAAAAATGCAAGAGTGAGAAATATATAATATTGCATCGCTAAATGATACCAATAAATGTCTTTATCTAGTGGAGCCAAACACATTAGGTTTTCTAGCTGGTGTGTTTTTTTATGCAATTTCTGGTTGTTCAAATTGCCCTTGATAAGGGACACAAGAGCATACCTTCTTTATATGCACACAGCACAAACTACACAACACAAACAGATAGTAGCATTTAGAAAGCTTTGTAATAAAACTATTAAAAGTTAACTATTAATCTAAACATAATTTGTTTATCCAGTTGATGCATTTGAAAGACAGGCAGTCTTGCACCTGTCCTGCTAAAACCGACAAGCCCTCTGTCCGTTCATTTCAGGGCAAGAATTAATCTCTGGAGCGTTGAGTCCAGCATTGATATGTAGCAGCAGGAATGAGACTTGCTATCTAGCTCGCTGTGGAAGACTGGATATGGAATTGTTTATCAGGCCAACTCTCTTCTGTCTGCTTAGTGCAGGCTTCATTATAGCCTTGGCTATGTTTGGGAGACAATATCTGCTCCTTGTTTCCTGTGCTGCTACCTGATTGTTGTTCCAGTGGAGATGGGTCTGGGCTCTGGCGATTTATCATCCTCTCAGGGGCTCCTCGATAAAGAGTCCAACATCTGCACCTGAGAGATACGTGCTGCAAGAAACGGGAAAATGTCAAAAAAAATCTCACTTCAACGATCTGCCCAGCCTGTCATTACCCCTGGGTTACATATATTGTCTGGAATGGGAGATGTTGTAGCTAAGCCCAAAAAGACAACACGTCGCTCTTTTCTTCCAGATGAAGTGATTAAGCGCCAGTCACCCACCCCACCTCTTAAAACCACCCAAGGCCAAGCCACGGCTCATGTTTTCTTTGACGATAAAAGCACACAGGTTTTGTCTGTGACAGTATAATCTAACTAGTCTGTTTTGGGAGGGTTTATCACCGCTACGTCAGAGAGTCAAACCTTAGCTGAAGTGTTTGTGTCAAACAGGAGTGTTTGGAGCTCTCAGACTTCATTTCCCCATGCTCAGGTTGTCATAATCATATTTAACGCTAAATGAGTACACTCTAAACAGAGCAGTCCCAGTCATGTGTGCATTCTTAAACAATCTTGTTTTAATTGATTTGGCATTCACGACCTCCACATTGTGACAAATTCACTTGTTTGTCTGAGTGACGAGGCTTTTCGCAAGATCTCTGTCAAATACAAGGATTATGTCACTTAATTACAGTAGGAGCCATTAAAAGCTCCATGCTTTATTTAACAGAGTAAAACAGATTTGCAGGATTTAATGCTAAACACAGCAACTCAAAGGAAATTGGGTGTAAATTATAGCATGAATTGAATTTTTGATTTATTTTTGTTCATAAACTCTGGCATCTTCTCTTGTAGTAGATGCGGCATCTTGTCTGTCTCTTTGTACATAACTCTCTCTCTCTCTCACTCTGTCTTTCTCACCGCGCCTCTTTCCAGTGGGGTGTGCAGGTCTCTCCATACCACTGGCTCTGCACATGGTGAAAATTAGTGAAGGAAACCAAGAGCCCAGCAGGAGTGGGCTGGGGCCCTGACATTCTATTGGCCTTGGGGTGGGGCGCTGCCTGTCAGTGGTCGCTCTATGATGGCTGTCCGCCTTAAAAAATCTATTTGTTTATCCCCGTGTGCGGTCCGGCTTCAGATCCTGGGCCCTGCTGCTCTCTACGCACCAGGGACCTGGGCTGTTGCCGCTAGCAACAGATAAAAATTGCTGTTAACCACAGCAGGGCCCACAACACATCAATCAACCGGTCTGCAGATAAAGGCTGCAGGCTTCTCGGGCCCCGGCTGAATGGTGCAGTTGAAAATCCTTTTCCAGTGGCTGAGCACACAGAGCCGTGATGATAGAGGCCCGCTATCATTCAGAGTTGAGGAGGGAAACTTCATTTTCAGCAGTCCAGTTCAGGTTTTGTTCTAAAGGAGATGCTTTTAAATGGCACCAAACAAAAATGGAAGCGGCCATTTAAATAAAAAGCCGACACTGATTGTTGACTGGGCTTCAAATTTTTTATAAATATTAAAAAAAAACAGCATAGTTTAGTTGTTTGTATGAACTCCTAATTGCTCTTAAAGCTGCGTAAAAGTTGGGACATTTGGCTTCAAAAAGTTCCACATAGCCCATTTGTTAACACTGAATTGAGATCAACTACTAGGAATTACTGAACTCTTTACCCCAATAGGCCAAACTGGCATTAAAAGAAAACAATTTTTTTTTCACCAGGGGTGACTTTAATGGTTCATTGTAATCTTTTGCAGCCCATTTCCACAATCCTTAAAGCAAATTCAGCACTGATGACTCTGGTGCCCGGTAATAAAAAAGAACAATACTGATCTTTTCTTATATTAAATCCAGTTAATGTATTCTCAACTCTATGTTACCAGCCGTGTCGGTGTAAGTTGGAGCTGGAGTTATTCCAAATGAAACCCACAGTCTCATGGGTAACAACATTACTTTTATCCCCCGAAGCCCAACCTTGATTATCATCCTTCTCAGTTTGTCCTGGATGCACTGTCCCCTAACTCACCTGCCCCACTTTAAACAAATAGCCCTATAATGTAACAATCAAACAACGCTCTGAGGATTTGTTTACTGCGGCCTTTTTCCCCATTAAGTTTCACTAACACTGTAGAAAAAAGAGTGGTAATTCCACTTTATCATATGTTACATATACCACAATCAAGCAGCAATTACATGCTCCTTCCATTTGTAAGAGCTCCCATTGCCGATGTGGATGTTTTAATGAGGGCTGTAATGAACGCTCAGGGTGTTTGGCAAGTCTCCGAGATGTTGCTGGGGCTTTTATGGCTCCCCATTATAACGTACAATTTGCATCAGCAAATTACAATGCTCCATATCATTATCCTGCACCAAGGCCCGATCATAAATTAGAGCTCCAATTACAAACATCTATCTGGGAATGGGGAATGAATATGATGGCAGCCCCCCAGAAGCAGGCAGGAGGGAGAGAAAGCCTCCTGTGGATTGTGGGATGAGACTTCCATAGAGGTGTGATATTCTCATAAACCATCCTTATGTGGAATTCATGGCTCCAAAAGAAATAGACAATTTTAGGGGGGGTTGGGGGGGAACGTCTGCTATTTCTTTTTTGGCACTTCCATATGTCATATTTCATGGCACACTGCACATTGAACTTTTTGGTATTTTAATCTCTCTCCTTCTGCTAAACCCAGCACCCACTGATTTCTATGGTTGACTGTTTCACACTTTCATTCAAAGCTAAGTAAACCAGTCCATTCAGCTGTGCAGAGGAGAGCTCTTTTTATTGTGTCTCAATTCAAACCAAAGCTGTGTCTCTGTCCCTCCCAATCTCCTTCCGTCGTACTCTCTCACCCTCTCACATTCAACTTGATTATACACCGGAGGGAACATCATAAATCATAGAGATTTATCTTGCTGCAGCCTATTAATTTAGCACCACAAGTGTAATATTAGAGTATGTCATTTAAAGAAGCTTTGCAGCAGTGCTTTCCCAGTGTCCGTCAAAAAATTCAGAGATAACCGTTTTAGTTTGGGCAGAACCATCATAGAAAAAAGAGCGGGTTTTTTTTTTTTTTGCACGGTTGTTCTTCACGCTTACTTTTTCATAGAGCGCCGCCCTTTCTTTGGCTGATATTGAGATTCTGTGCCTGACTCTCCCGAGCACTAACTGTTGTTGTAGAGCAAACAAACAGCAGTGTACCTGTGATGGCTGTGTTGCCTGTAATCTGCGACCTGTGGCCAAATCTTGCATGGAGAGGTAGAACAAAAGGCGTACGCCAGCAGATCGCTGCAGGCGCCAAGCAGAAACCACCTCTACTGATGAGACAAAAGGCCTGCGGGTCTCCCACAAACCCATAAGAGCTCCCAAATGCTGCACAAACAAAGCCTGAAATTAAGAAGAGCCAGAGGCAGGCCCATTTCTGCAGCAGAGCTAAAGTGTTCCTTTTTCACAGCCTCGGTGGATTTCCACTATGGGCTTGTAATAGGGCGGAAAAATGAAACAACGCTTTGCCATTTTCAGTCACAGATATTGAGAATGCCGTTTTTTTCTTGTTTTAGGTTTTCCCAGCTCTTTCTGCATTCACATGTCCTACCACACGTTGTGGACTAATTTTAAAGGTACTAAAACCTCCTCTTATAGCCTTTAGCGGGCGTCAGATGATGTTTAATTCATATTTTGTTTTACATTTTAACCTTTCATGTCTGTAGAATCATATGCATTCATATTTTTTGTTTGGAAAGCCAAAGGACAGAGAATGTTTTCCAACCCTGGTTAGAGCTTCAGAGGTCAGGAAATGAATTTTATTCCATATTCACAAACACCCCGTGGCAATTATTACTTCTAACTTTTAATGTTTCTATGAATCCATTAGGGTTCAAACCCCCTACCTGCCTCTCTAACTCTACCTTCATGAATACCATTTCTAGAACCTTTCAAAAAAAGTTAGACTAAGTAGGTCATGTTCTGCCACTCGTCTTCTAATCACTCACCGAAAAGAACATGATTTCCCTCCATCGGAGCCCCTCAGCCTTGCTCCTGGGATTTCATTCAGCAACACACACTCATTTGATTTTTTTGGCATGTATTTTCTCCTTTTCCTTTCTCTCCCTGCACCCCCTTTTTTGCGTTGCCTAACTTGTATCTGACAGTATACAAGCAACATCTACCGTGCTTCCAGCTTCACAACACACACACACACCATAGCTCCTCCTCCCCCTCCATCTCTCACTATCTCTGTCTCCCTCAGTGGAGAAGGTGTCTGACAGTAACAGCAGGTAAGGTATAAGATTACAGGAGAAGCAGGGGCAATTATAACTCCAGCTGATGCTGGTGTGTTTATGAGGAGAGTAACTGTTAATGACAGTGTTGTGGTTTCTCCAGAGGCCCCAGCACAGCTCTGGGAAGCCTGCTGTTTTTGTCAGCCTAGCTTCATGCTATGTGTTGTAGACAAGTTTAGTTGTTTTTTTGTTTTTTTTTATGTGCTGAAATGTGTCTGTGTTGGGCCTGGCTGTGCTGTAATGCTAAGAAGGTAAGATTTCCTATAAAGAGTTTAATTACCATTTGGTTGCTGACTGAATTACAAGCGAAAGATAACGTCTTACGGTCATAGCAGCTTGGCTTGGTAAAGCATATTGGTAAAAACATGTATACACGCAGTTGTTGGTGCTCACATTAGCTGGCGATTGCTGTTGCAGGTCTGTCAACAGGGTTTTGGCTGCCTTGCTACTTGCCCCATGTGCCTTCACAAACAGTTGGCAGATCACAGCCACTGAAGAGGAATGTTCTCCTTGGCCAGTGCTTGACTGGCAGCAAGAGGTTTGAGCACTACTGTACACTACTATAGACCTTAACCTGTACATACAGTGGAAGCACACTGGTTAGCCACAAAATTTCAACCACCTGCGTAATATTGTGCTGGTAACCCTTACACCACCAAAATAACTCTGACCTGCTAATTTATTTTGCTGAGCGCTTCCTCAGAACACTAAAGCTCTGCAGAAGCACCATGACGTTAGCATCAGATTGTTTTGCATCAAGTCCTAGAAGCTGCAGTTGAGAGCTCCGTGTATTGATGGGTTTTCAACCTTGTCTTCTTCCCATAGCTTAGCTGACGTGAGACGTGAACTAAAGGCTAAAGCAGAAGAATGGACAAGTGCAAGTCCGATACACTATTGAGCTCCTGTAACTCGAACTGTAACTTGCTGAAAAAATGATTGCGGGGTCTGATAGAAAGGTGTCAGAACAGTGCAACATTGCTGTTTTTTGTGTACGTGGCTGCATAGCTGCAGACAACCCAGGGTGCCCATGTTGACTTCCAATTTCCCCAGATCTCAATCAAATTGAGCATCTGTGGGATGTTCTGGACAAATAAGTCAGTTCCATGGAGACTGTACATTGCAACCTTTAGGATATAAAGGATCTGTTGCTAATGTCTTGGTGACAGATACCACAACACACCTTCAGGGTCTAGAGGAGTTCACGCCTCGACAGGTCAGGGCTGTTTTCACAGCGTAATGCTGATCAATACGATGACGTGCAGGTGAGCATAATGTTATGCCTGATCAGTTTGGACTTCTCTTGCTAGTTTTCTCATTGTCAAAGTTGCTCACATCATTCAGTTTGCCCATCCTTCCCGCTCTCACCAAATCAAGTGGAAGAACTGGCTTTTTACTTGCTGCCTGTTCTCTTATAAAAAGAAGATAAACAAAAATAATACAGAATATGATTGCACAACAAAGAAAAGGTTTTTATGAGTTTATATAAGTTTTGGTGTTAATTCAGTAAACCTTTAAAGGTGTTTTGTTGCTTAACTTCAGTTATTTGCTGCGTTTGACCGCATGTAAACCGTTATGCACTTCTATGTGTGCCAGATGGTGCAAAGACACTATTTGTCTTTTGTTTCCTCAGAGGCTGCACCTGTTGGGGTTGAATTTACCTGCTTAATTATCTGTATCCTCTGACATATGTTTGACGAAGTTGCAACTCTACTGTTACAGACACTGTGCATTTTCATTAACATGTACTTGCATGTGTTTTATATGTGCTACTGCTTGGTTATGTTATTTGCAAAACATTGAATCCCTTAAACTGCAGGCCCACTGCAGGTGTGGATACATTATAGAAGTCATACCATAACCATGAGTCTGTTGTTGTTTCTCTGTTATTTTATTATACCTATTTCAGAATTGAGGTTATTTTACCCATTGTCACTTCAGACAGTAAAGTCAGCAAAATGCCAAACAATGTAAATGAATGACACACTTGCCCCGTAGTCATCTGCCCACGACTATCCACACTCCAGACCCCATGCTCTGTGCCCTCAGCGTGTGGTTGGCCTTGGCCCCGATCACACCGGGGCACATGGGAGATTAACTGGGCTGGCTTATTCACTCAGCAGGTTTCCCGACTCCCCTTCACTCATCCTGGCCCAATCTGCCAGCTAACCTCCTGCTCCGCCGAGCCATGGCAGCAGGGCACCACAAGCCCAGCCCGCCTTCATTACGCCTGCCAGATGGGCTGAGAATTAGATTCGAACTCCCACCAATGAGGGAGGGAGAGTAGAGAGATTGAAAGAGAGGAAGGGAGAGAGGTGGTGGAAGAAAAGGGAGGAGGGAAGAAAGTTGTGGGGGGAAGAAAGTAATGGTTTTTGTTTTCATTTATGTTGCAAGTTATTACATTTTAATGTAACACCCCTGGGACCTGGCAGCATTAAATGCCTGTTCTTGAATAATCGACACTAACTGCAAGTAAATGCTAGGGGAGAATGAAATTAGCAAGCGCTGCAATTTGGCATAGTGATTATCGGCTCCTTGGAGGCACTTCCGGATGATTTAAGAATGCTAACATTTAAGCAAGTCAGATCTCATTACTCTTCAAGGTTAAATCGAGCTGTGTCGAAGGGGAGATGCCTGATTGGAAATAGTGCTTCCATGTCTCTCTGTCTTTTCATGGAGATGTTTCTCACTTTTATGGCACCTCACCGTAAGGTAAAAAAAAAGTCAGGGCTCAAATCTGTCAGACCCTAATGACACCTTTTGCCAGCTCTTAATTGGATCAGCAATACTTCCAAAGTATAATTTGTTCTTTACCAAGGATCATCACTCGTGCTATGAGCACTGCCGTGCCCAAATGCTTTAGCCTTGTTCTGAACGCCGATGTGTACGGCACATTGCCTGTGACACTGATATGTGGCTGGGACACGCGATGAACAAAAGAAAATCGGGAGCTTTTTGAATCTACACCAAAGGGAAAGTGTTTATTACTTTTTCAGGCTGCGCCACAAATGTTCTTTTATACTGTATTTTTCGCTCCTATTCTCACTCATTCTATGGAGGCAAAAACGATTTTCAAAGCAATTTCAGCCCTGGCATCTTCGGGTCCAGTGTTTACCTCAGCCAGCCGTACACATCTGTTCTCCACACAAACTTGATCCAATTAGGTGACAACAGACAATGGCTTACTCCTCCACAAGCCCAGCGCAGTGCCGGGGCTCCCGAACAATACCAAAGTGTTTTTTCTTCCATTACAGGGTGTCAGATCCTTTTAAAGGTGTTTACCCACTGTTGATGTGTCAGCCCCTGTTTCCAAAAGGGACTCAGCTGGAGAAGTGATAGGCAATGAGGATAATGATGTGAGTGGGAGCAGTGTGGCGGATGCAGATGCACTTTACTGTGCGGCGTGTTATAAATCTGTCCCTCCACTGCACCGCACCCCACAAAGTTGAGGGACAGATGGGCTATACTTTTATCTCCACTTTCCGAATCCCGTTGAAATCACTACACTGATGAAATTTATTTAAAGCAAGGCAGGGGTAACAAAGCTACATTGGGGAACATATCTATTAGTTTTTTCAAGCTGTTGTTTTCTATGCAGTGGGGAAAGTCATTGCAAGTCAAATGTAATCATTCCACTGTTGGCTTATTCACCGTCTCAAATAATAATAATATTAGTTTTGTCCCCGGCATTGCTTACATCAGGTTTGCAATCTGAATTTCTGAGACACAAGTAAGTAGTCTGATGTTAATCACAACCAATCACTGATGCTATCATTGTTGTTGCTGGGGTTTTGTTTTTTTTTCCTGTTTATAACAGCTTTATCTTTTGGCGCATCTTGAAATTTGGCAGCCTGAATTCATTATCTCCAGCGTTTCATGTAGTCAACAAACATGGTATCTGCAATGTGGGATTCTGTCTCCTCCTACTTACATGCTGTGTGCACTGTACCACATCTGATGTCGCTACATCACATTTTGTCTTTGTTGTGGCCAAAAGGATTTCTGGATTGTAGCAGGGTTACCCTAGGAATGAGGGAAAAGCCTCTAAATTGTAACCAGGCATTTCCACATGAAACATTCATGCTTAAGTATGATTAGCAGAGATTAAGGTGGGTTTGTTTTGCCTCTTAGAAGGCCCCGTGACAATTTGGAAATGGATTGAGAGCAGCTTTTGCAAGCGCAGCCTTCTTAATCCGGTGCCAAGAGTTCTCACCCACCTTTCCTGAATTATTTACATTGAAGTTCTCACGTCAGCTTTGGAGCCAGTGGCCTAGAGGAACTGTAAAAAACTGCCTAAACCTCAAAGCATTTGAAGGATGGAAAATATTATGTTAAGTATTTCCAAGACTTTTAATGGAGCATGTTTTGCAAAGGAGGAGATTTGTCAGTGCCACTTGCGGAGCATTCAGGATGTATTAGTAGACAAAAAAAATCATGTGCTTCATTCAGTTTGGAGAGTGTCTGGCTTGTGCAATGGGAGCTATGGATTGTACATTTTTCCATCTCAAAGACTGCTGTGGTCCGCTGTGATCCAAGCTATTCTGCTATCATGTATCCCATTTCCATATTGTCTCCCTATCATGTATATGAGACGGAGCCCTCCCATGTGCTGGATGATACAATCCCCAGATAGATTCATTCATACATAATGATAAACGATGGGTTTGGACAGGACTACTTATTTGACAATCATTGAAGTGCCACTGTGATGGATGCTGAAGAGATCCCGCACCCCTCGCCACCCACCGCATAGCCATAGCTCCATCTTCTGATCCCACCTTATTTAGTTTCCCTGGTAGATCAAGGTCTTGTCTCTTTAAAAGAGAAATTTCAAATTGAATTAAAATTGCTCGCTCACCCAAAACAGAAACCTGTGCGCCTTAAAAATCACACATTTGTTCCCACAATTCATTGTAGCAAAGTCAACCAACCTCCACCCCCCTGTTTCTTTGGGTGTGTGGTAATGTGAATTATTCATGCCAGTGGGGCCACAGCGTGCTTCATCATGTTAAAGTGCCCATGACATTACTGATAGAGCCACCAATGCCCCCACACTATGCTAATGCATTTAGAAAGAGGAAAGAAAAGACACAGCAGCATCTCAGGGGATCAGGAGGACAAGAATAAATCACACTCTAGAAATTAGTACTTGGAAGTCTACGTTTAATCATAAATAACTTGTTAGCTTATGATCAATCATGGCTTTAGCCTAAGGGTATGAACTGATGGCCGGACACTCTCCTTCAGGATTTTCTAGCGGGGAAAATCATCAATTTCCTTACTCAAAAAGAGTGCCCCAGCAGGTACTTCTACATGTTTGTTTTAGCAATGTTTTCATGCCACATACCATTCCTGACACAGCCTTAAACAGATTTGTATCTTTGCCCGTGACTAAACCCAGGAGCTTTCACTTGTAAGGCAAATGTGCCTGAGAGTCTGCTAGTGCCAAAGCACCAAATCAACAAAACTCACCAATGGAAGCATTAAGAGTGCTAAACTCACCTAATTAGAATGCTCTTGTCACCGATTGAAATCATTTAGCATTTAATGAAATGCAACTGAAATTCTTAGGCAATAGAAAAAATTTCACTCTAGATCTTCTCGTTTCCCAGACGCTGTGTGTTGTTAGCAGAGGAGGTAAACATGTGCATGCCTGCACTTTCTGGAAGCACGCTATTGGCATCAAATTTAAAACGAGAATATATTTTTAAATCTTAACATTTTACATTTTGTCTTTGCACTATTTTCAGATAAACGTATGGTTTATGATTTGCAGCTAATTTACATTCCAAGTTCTTTGGAAATGAACATGCACAAATCATTACCACCCATTACTGTTAAAACAGATTTGCTAAACCATATGGTGTTACTGTATTTTTAGATATAGAATATTCATATGCAATGCCAGTAGTCGTTAAAGTAACCGATGTAGCATAACAGTGTGTTCTGTTGTTTTAAAGAAACACTGTTATGAATGAATGAGTCATACCATTTGCACAATGTATAGGACAAGCGAAGCTAAGTAGATCAGTTTCTCTGATGCCTTTTAACTCCCCCATTTTACCAACTCAGACTGAAAGTAAACTTTTTGATCACAGCCATGCTTCCTGGTTCACCTTTCTCTTCACTTAGAGTCTGCATCAGGTGCACTGAGAAGGTAACTTTGTGTATGCACCACTTCTCTACTGTAATGACTTATTGGAGCCCTAAAACTTGATCAGCCAGCTCAATTGTACGCACAAAGAATTGCATTTGTTTGTGTTATTGAATGGAGAGCCTCAATTTAGCTAGAAGAAAAATGTCCCCACTGTGAATAGTGCACTAGTGCACATAATGTAGGCCCAGAGGGAGAGGCCATCATTCAGCTCTCCTTTTTGTCTTTCAGGTGTGCGTTATTATGCCAAAGAATGGTCCGATTGATAGGGATTTCTAAGCCGTCATACTATCACATCTTGCATCTGCTCGGCTGACTCAAATGTAGATGTAGGCCTCTCCCCAAAATGTTGTTTCTTCATGTTGTAAATCGATCTTACAATGAGCAGTCTGGTGTTAATATGAAAAGTAAACAAGCAGAGAAAAGGGAGGAAGCATCAAGAAGAGGTTGAACAGGGTATGAAAGTATTTCCACTGTCAGTTTGTGTTAAGCCAGTCTCAGATACGCTCTTTGTGAAGCTTTTCTCACCTTTTCAGAAACCGCCCGCGCGTCTGTAAAGGTGCTGGGTGAGATGAGCACAACTGATACTGTGGTTCCCACACGCTTTGCCTTCTGAAATTTCACAACCGATAGCGGTTACTGACAGGGGGGACTGATAAAAATCTCTCCTGATTAGAAAAAATAGAGTGAGAGAGGCAGTGTGAAAGAGTCGAGGCAAGGTGAGTAAAAGCTAGAAGATAGCAGGCCTCATCAGGTCTCTGAGGTTGTGTCTAGGTTTCAGTTGACACATCTCTGGCTGGCCCTGAGTGCACCACGCTTTCCACAAATGAATCGAGTTGAGTCAAGACTGACAGATTACAAACCACACTGGCATTGCTTTATCTTGTGATTGCAAATTTGTGACAGAGATTGCTAGTGTAAGATTAGGACATTTTCCATTTCATATTTTGTGCAAACGAGGTCAACACTCTTTGGATCCTAACCAACCACAACCTTTATACCTTTGGTGAGTTAAGCAGCCCACAAGTCCACCTAAGTTCCACCATGTGGGATGACTCCAAGGCCTGAACCCTGCCGCAAATGGGTCAGAGATCTGAACTCAAAGCTTATTTGCTTGTCTTGTGCGAGCTGTTTTGCAGAAGCTGAACTGCTGTATAAAAAAAGAAAAAAAAATGCTATCACAGTCAACCACCCGCTGTTGCTGGTGAGAAGAGGAAGAAGGAAGGAAAGTTGTGGGTGCCATCATCCTGTTTGTTCTTCGTCTTGTTTTTTTTTTTTTAGCTTAGACTCGCTATCTTTAATCAACTCTTACTGAATGTACTCCACTTCACAGCTGTCATTCAGGTGACACGATAAAGTGTCTGACTTACTAACAAAATGATTTGACTTTCTCAGTAACACACTTGTGACCAACAGACAACAAGCAGGCTTTGACTAAAAATTGTCCTTAACCAGGGGGCTCAGCTCGAATAGACATATCCACATTTCAAAAGCACCATAAGAAAGTTTTTTTTATTCGCGTCAGCCTTTTACACTGCAGCAAATTGACACCTGTAACAGTGGTCCTTCCTACTTCCTTCTTTCTTATATTAGAAATGCTTGTTAGCAGAGCAGCCATAGGCCCTCACTACTGTGATGGCTCAGCCACAATCTATTACACTGACGGGCAGCCTATATATCTTGTAACTGGCACCAAATATTGGTTTTGCTGAAAAATTCTGAAGAAAATGCCACATTAATGATGATAAAAATAAACAGGAGGCTTGTTGGCAGAATGTGGGTGTCTGTCCCAGGGGAGAGGGATCTCAGGGATATAGAAATAGTAACAGCATCACCCAACAAGGGTTCCACCGCCTCCTCCTCCTCACACGCTCTCCTATACTCCCACTGCCTTGCAGCTATTGAGGCACTTGTATGGGTGTAGTAAGACAGCAAAGTTTTCATTTACTATCTACAGAGATCCAACTCCGAAAGCATGCCTTCAGGGTAATGTTAGGTCTTTTCATAAGTTACAAAGATGTAATTAGACAAATTAGCTCAGCAGACTCTGGGGGTTGCGTTTTTAATGGCTGTATGTTGCCTAGGTTGGTAATTAGCAGCAGCCGCTGCTCCAAAATCACACATTGCACTCGAGGCCTTGCATCCGTAACCTGACAACCAGTAACAGAACTGTAATGAAGGCTTGTGTATCCCACTGGTTTGTCTTACTTTCCAGCCAGGTTTGATGTTGGAATTCATGCTGAGCCACTGTGCACATCTCCTATTTATTCCCATGCATCATTTTCTTCCAGGTTTAGCATGTTGTCCTTTCTGCTTGGTGATGTATTCAAATCAAACTGATGTGTTTTTGCCTCAGAGGCGCAGACTTTTATTTGACCCAATCACCTTTATAGCTCAATTCATCAGGACCACGGTCTACGTGTCCAGGTCTCTTGTTGTTAGTAGCACCCGAGGAAACGATCAGCCATTTCCACGCACCCGGCTCCTCTCACACTTTTAATGACTTGCCGATGGTGATTTCGTCCAAGCGCCTGTTTTTTATTAACTCGGAATAAATTCCTCTTCTCTCTGACACTAGACATTCTCTTTAAATTGGATCGAGGAGGCTGAATACTTAATCGAAAGTGACCTAGCAAAATGTAGATTAACTTGCGAGTGAATTTATTTGTTACAGTACGTGTCCGTGATAAATTTGTAACACTCTCTCTTTATCACAGATTTGACTGATCGCCAAGCATTTCACAGTAAAAATTATTCATTTTCTGTTCACTGGTGTACCACGTAAAAGTCTGAGGCATGTCTTTTTCTGACACGGCGTCATTCAGGTGCTTTTAGTTGATGTGAAATAAATGTGTCATAGTTCACTTTACTCAGCAACAGTTCCCCATATTTAGTCTGTAGCAATCAACTGTGGTTGATTCTGCTGATCATACCGTAGAGAGAAAACAGGCGAGTTCTCTAAATGTATTTACAATTTTTCTCAGTTGCCTCAGTTCGGTCCAAATGACATTGGCGTTTTCAAAATAATATGTAAAATCCTTTTTTAAAAAAAGATTACTTACTTGTGCATCTCAGAAAGAGCGTTTTGTAAAAATTTTTGCAAAGTAGATTATTTCTCTGTCAGTTGATTATTTTAACGCTGAAGAATATTTTTATTTCATCGAATGAGACATTACGTGCAGACTAGTCTGATTGTCAAATATATCAATCCCACAGCTTTAAATCAGTACTATGAGTAAAGTAAAGCATGTTTTTAGAAGCTGTGACCAATCTCTCTTCTGCCTTTCCTCAGCCTTTCTGCATATTTGATTCTGCAAAGTTTTGACAGCAGACACACTTCCTGTCACAACCCCAAATGAATTTGTGGCTCCTCTCAGGATCATACCAGGGAGATTTTGCTTATTAGGCGAATGCTTAAACCACTGCACAGAGGAGGCACTGATGTAGCAAGGGAAAGACAATAAATTATAACAAGATGCAGAGGAGCGCAGAAAATAGATGGTAACATAATCACTGATTCCCCTCCTGTCACATTGAGAGAGCAGTAGATGTGAGGCTGATGAGAATCTGTGGCAAAGTGACAGAAGTGACAAGTTGTCCAGTGATACTGAGCAATATGCTCTTACTGTATTAGAACATCTATGTGATTTTTTTTTTTTTACAGTGTCCTGTATGTTGTTTTTGTCCAACTTGAAGTTGGACAAATTAATTAAAGACTTTGGGCAAGGTGGATCCTTTGAAGGCTGTCTTTCATGTTGTGCTGTGTATATGAGCTGTTTTGAGAAATACATCTTCAAAGCTGCCACAAGTGTGCCTGAGCAGCTAAGAGAATGGAATATAATCACATCAAATTTAACATGTGATTAATCAAATGTACTGAGACTAAATTTCTTTCTTTTCTTTCTTTTTTTTTTAAAGTAGTGCCTATCAATATATGGAATTGTTGTTGTTTGCTGTAACCTGTCACAGTGCTGTCTTTCTGTCCTGTTTGTGGGGCCAAGTTGGCACAATGTTCTGCCTTCACTGACGTGGGAAGGAGATGATTGGAACAACGTGCTGTGAGTGGATAGCAGCACACATCCACAGGAGCTTTGTGGACCAAGCAGATAAGGATGGAGCCCACAGCATGACAAGGAGCGAGACTAGGGAATGGAGGACAGAAACTGCAGCCTTAAGGCCAAAAGACTCAGCAGAGAGTAATGAGGGCCAGCTCAAATTGAGGATACTGCCGAAACTGACAGAGAGAAGGGGGAAACAAGAGCAGGAGAGAAGGAATAACAACCTTGGAGGGCAAATTAGCTGCCACACTATAGTAGCTGACATGGTAGAATTTGGAAAGAAAAGGCACATATGACAAGGAACAAATTTCAAGGTAGCTTTGATTGCAGGTGCAGGAATCTAACCCTTAAGGGGACAGCCACATTTGCACAAACACCAGACTTGATTGCAAGAACTTAACAAACTGCATTGTTTAGTTAAAAAAAAATTGCATACGAATATGTGTACAGGTACGTAGTATTTATTAGTTCAGTATGAGTGCCATTATTTTTGAGTTGTAAATGGGTTACATACATCTTGATTAGTATAATGTGACAGTGAGTGAGAAAATAATTAAGATTGTAGATTTGACTTAATGATAACTGTTCTCAAACCAACAATTGAGCATTCATACTCACTTCATGTCATTATTGGCAAAGTATGTGGAGGTAGATGAGTCTCTAGCTCTTTTTTCATCTGTTACACACCCGTTTTGGACACTTTTTAATGTGATCAACAAAGTGCAGGGCTTTAAATTTCTTCCAGGAGAGGCTGTCTGGAAATGTGAGTCACCATCCCCACATTTAAATGCTATCGCGTCTACTACCACTATATGCTGGCCAGCTTTCCATTATGCCTTGGGGTGTGGCTGCTTGGAACAGCTTAACGCATTTGATATCCAATGGTATCCAGCCTAAAATAGTTCAACAACAATTTCAGGGATCGCAGTGAAATTTGGCACACACGCGTGCACATCCCACTCACAATAAAATACAGTCACTGTGAGGATACTTTGATTTTTCATCAAGTCAAAATTCTCTTTGTTCACAACTGACCAGTAAAACCTCATTCCCACTAGCCTCAGCTGCAGTTCAGGTGTAGCACTGCTTTTCCAGTTTAGCATGTTAGTATGCTAAAATTGTATGCTAGCATGCTAAATTAAGACAGTGAGCATGGTATGTGTACTTTCAAAGCATGTTAGCATTGTGATATTTCCCCTAGTTTAATTAATTGGGTATCCAGGGCTATCTAGGATGCACAGAAGTGTAGGCACTTGTCTCTTCAATGTGGACGCCTTCATCAGGACCAGCTCGGCGCCCTGAACTGTGTATTCTAACCAGGAGCTTTAACACAGTGTCCTCACACAATAGCGTCATAAAAACATGTTCAGTATTGTTCTGGGTACAGCAATTAACCTGAGCCTCTTAAGAAAGTCATATTTGCTCATGCCTTTCTTAGAGTTTTGTTAACTATTAAATTACCAGTCATGTTTATTATCCGAGGGCACTCCTAGGTATTTATAAGACTGTGTCATATCCACTATGAGACCTTAAGTTTTATAATGACAAAAGAGTGATACAAACCTTCTTTCAGACACGCATGCTCGCACACACCCACACACATGTTAGATTGTCACGTCAGTTATTAAAGAAGACAGACCCACACATCTGGCACAATAACACTATCATTTGAGTATTTCTGTAAATAGCCTAATCGCCTGACCTCGTGTTATTTTTAAGGTTTGTGGTATATAGTGTGAACAAAACCTGAGCTGACACATCCCCCTATGGAGCTCCAGCGCTACTGATCATGTAGTCTGATAAAATCTTACAAAGCTATACAGTAAATCTTTAGAGAATACGAGGACTAATCCGTTACAGGCTCAATCACAATTAATCAGCTGTCTTCTTTAAAAAAAAAAAAAAAATGGCCGGTATCTGACAGAGACCATAAAAAGATTGTCAGGTGGTACAGTCTGACTTGAAAAATACTTTTAATTTTGAACGTCACGCTTTCTCAGGTGTGGATTGTGGCTCATCAGTTCTGCGTGATGGCTTGAAATTCCTCTAATGGAATTTAGCGGTCCTGTTTTCCTTATTTTTGCATTAGTTTTTTTTTATGCCTCCTGTTTTCTCTTATCTGTGTCATGCACACGCCAAGCTTCTCTGTGTCGGGTGAGCCTGTGGCACAAGACATGTTGGATCATTTGATTCCAACTAATAAACGGAGTCAGCCCAGAGAAAGGCACAAATGAGTTGTGGCCGCTTCCTGCTGCCTGCCTGGAGTGTGCAGCAGCTGAAAGCTTTCAGCAAGTCAGCTCTCTAGATGTAGGCTGATTGTGTCACAAGGGTCCAGATACTGTATATATGTTCTCCTAGAGGATTGAGGGAAACAATAAAACCTCATATAGCTTGGTGGCAAAAAAATAAGAATCACTGTAAGTGTGCAGTATTAGCTCAGGTCTTATCTCCTTGTATTTTTTAGTTTTTACTGTTTCACCTAATTACCTAACCTGCTTAAAGCGGTGTGCTTGAAATGCCAGTTTTAAGTTTCTTGTTCATTCAGTAATAAAAGTAACTCAACTTAAATATCACATCTGCATTATGTTCTGCATATGTAATATGCAAATGCATAAGTATAGCGTGCTGGACACGTGAACACCAACACAGACATAAATCCAAACCACATGCTGTCTACATCCAGTCACTCATATACTAATATAACATCAAACCCACGCCTTCCTTCACAGAAAAACACACAAACAAACGTGTATTCTGAGTAAAAATGAAGACACTTCCTTGTTGACACATTTTAGTGCTTTGCGTTCTGATTAGCAAGTAAAGGGAAGTGGTAATGAACTGTGAACATGCTGTTTCCTTCCATTCGGAGACCGAGTATCAGCTCATTCCTCCACTCTCCCCACCAAGCGCCGTATTACTATTCTGTCCTTACACCGCTCCCAATTAATTGTGGCATCTCTCTCATCCCCTTTTGTTTATATTCAGTATCAGAATGGCTATTTACGCTATTTTCTTAGCACACTGGTGATGATGATATGCCAGAGTATCGATGAGCTGTGACATTATGAAGCCTGCTAATGTTGTTTCCAAAGTGTTTTGATTGATTGATTGATAGATCTTTTCAGTTTCGCAGTATTATTTGCACACAAACATCTTCTACCTAGAACTTATTTAAATTTTTACACAGCATCTTATCGCTCCAGCTCTCAAAAACAAAAAGTGTGAAAACACATTTTGTTTCGATCTCGCCTGTAGAATGTACAATAGCAACTCTGCCTTTGCCTGTATGGTGGATGGTGTGATGTGGTGTGTGATGTGTGTGCGTGTGTGTGCGAGCATGCGTGTCTGAAAGAAGGTTTGTATCACTCTTTTGTCATTTTTATTACTACATTCTTATCAGGAGATAGGACAGGCTCAAATGAGGCAGTTTGGCAGTTACCGCATTGCAAATAAATGTGGGTGTGTGCATTGGTGTCTATTCATGTGTGTGTGTGGGTGATTGTGCTGGTTAGGTGGGGTCTGGGGGGGGGGGGGGGGGGGGGGGGGGGGGGGGGGGGGGGGGGGGGGGTGAGTGGTAGTGGTGGGGTTAACACGATAAACAGAGTAAACACATCACTTGTCTGAGTAAAATGTTGGAAATTACGATCCTACAAACACACACAGGACAC